>MU106747.1:0-16284 GCA_012274485.2 Sinapis alba | reverse complement strand
GTTGAGTTAAATCCTTCCATTCAGTGCGGATAAGGCTGATCATATCAGCCTATCAATACGTGTGGGTCATTTTTTCATGGCCTGATGGACCAGTGTGGACAGTCCTTGGTCCTTCCAGGCAGTACGGATGGCTGATCGTATCAGTCTATTAGCAAGTATGGGTCATTTTTCATGTACTGATGGGACCAGTCTGAACAGTCCATGGTCCATTGAGATATATCCTTCCATTCAGTACGGATAAGGCTGATCATATCAGCCTATCAGTACGTATGGGTAAATTTTTCATGGCCTGATGGACCAGTCTGGACAGTCCTTGGACCTTCTAGGCAGTACGGATGGCTGATCGTATCAGCCTATCAGTACGTATGGGTCATTTTTCATGTAATGATGGGACCAGTCTGGACAGTCCATGGTCCGTTGAGTTAAATCTTTCCATTCAATATGGATAAGGCTGATCGTATAAGCCTATCAGTCTGTATGGGTTGATTTTTCGTGGCCTGATGCAATAGTCTGGACAGTCCTTGGTCAATCCAGGCAGTACGGATGGATGATCCTATCAACCTGTCAGTACGTATGGGTCATTTTTCATGTACTGATTGGACCTGGCTGGACAGTCCACGGTCTGTTGAGTTAAATCCTTCCATTCAGTTTGGATAACACTGATCACATGAGCCAATCAGTATGTGTGGGTCGATTTTTCATGTCAAGATAGACCAGTGTGAACAGTCCTTGGTCCTTCCAGGCAGTACGGATGGCTGATCGTATCAGGTAATCAGTACGTATGGGTCATTTTTCATGTAATGATGGGACCAGTCTGGACAATCCATGGTCCGTTGAGTAAACGACTGTTCTTGGTCCTTTCAGGCATTATGGATGGATGATCAAATCAGCCTATCAGTAAGTATGGGTCATTTTCATGTACTGATGGGACCAGTCCGAACAGTCCACGGACCGTTGAGCTATATCTTTCCATTCAGTACGAATAAGGCTGATGATATCAGCCAATCAGTACATATTGGTCTATTGTTTATGGATTGATGAACCCGTCTGGAGAGTCCTTGGTCAATCCAGGCAGTACGGATGGCTAATTGTATCAACCTATCATTACGTATGGATCATTTTTCATGTACTGATGGGACCATTCCGGACAGTCCATGCTCCGTTGAGTTAAATCCTACCATTCAGTACGATTAAGGCTGATCATATTAGCCTATCAGTACGTATGGGTCATTTTTTCATGGCCTGATGGACAGGTCTGGACAGTCCTTGGTCCATCCAGGCCGTACAGATGGCTGATCGTATCAACCTATCAGTATGTATGGGTCAGTTTTCATGTATTGATGGGACCAGTCTGGACAGTCCATGGTTTGTTGAGTTAAATCCTTCCATTCAGTGCGGATAAGGCTGATCATATCAGCCTATCAATACGTGTGGGTCGTTTTTTCATGGCCTGATGGACCAGTGTGGACAGTCCTTGGTCTTTCCAGGCAGTACGGATGGCTGATCGTATCAGTCTATTAGCAAGTATGGGTCATATTTCATGTACTGATGGGACCAGTCCGAACAGTCTATGGTCCATTGAGATATATCCTTCCATTCAGTACGGATAAGGCTGATCATATCAGCCTATCAGTACGTATTGGTCGATTGTTTATGGCCTTTTGGACCATTCTGGACAGTCCATGGTCCTTCCAGGCAGTACGGATGGCTGAACGTATCAGCCTATCAGTACATATGGGTCATTTTACTTGTACTGATGGGACCAGTCCAAACAGTCCATGGTCCGTTGAGCTATATCCTTCCATTCAGTACGGATAAGGCTGATCATATCAACCTATCAGTACGTATTGGTCGATTTTTTATGGCCTTACGGACCAGTCTGGACAGTCCTTGGTACTGCCAGGCAGTACGGATGGCTGATCGTATCAGCCTATCAGTACGTATGGGTCATTTTTCATGTACTGATGGGACCAGTCCAGACTGTCCATGGTCGATTGAGTTAAATCCTTCCATTCAGTACGGATAAGGATGATCATATCAGCATATCCGTACATATGGTTTGATTTTTCATGGCCTCATGGACCAGTCTGGACAGTCCTTGGTCCATCTAGGCAGTACGGATGGCTAATTGTATCGACCTATCAGTACGTAAGGTTCATTTTTCATTTATTGATGGGACCAGTCCGGTCATTCCATGGTCCATTGAGTTAAATCCTTCCATTCAGTGCGGATAAGGCTGATAATATCAGCCAATCAGTACGTGTGGGACGATTTTTAATTGCCCGATGGACCAGTCTGAACAGTTCTTGGTCCTTTCAGGCAGTATGGATGGCTGATCAAATGAGCCTATCAGTAAGTATTGGTCATTTTCATGTACTGATGGGACCAGTCCGAACAGTCCATGGTCCGTTGAGCTATATCCTTCCATTCAGTACGGATAAGGCTGATCATATCAGCCTATCAATAGGTATTGGTCGATTGTTTATGGATTGATGAACCAGTTTGGAGAGTCCTTGGTCCATCCAGGCAGTACGGATGGCTAATTGTATCAACCTATTAGTACGTATGGGTCATTTTTCATGTACTGATGGGACCAGTTCGGACAGTCCTTGGTCCGTTGAGTTAAATCCTTCCATTCGGTACGGTTAAGGCTGATCATATCAGCCTATCAGTACGTATGAGTCGATTTTTCATGGCCTGATGGACAGGTCTGGACAGTCCTTGGTCCTTCCAGGCCGTACGGATGGCTGATCGTATCAGCCTATCAGTACGTATGGGTCAGTGGTCATGTATTGATGGGACCAGTCTGGACACTCCATGGTCTGTTGAGTTATATCCTTCCATTCAGTGCGGATAAGGCTGATCGTATCTGCCTATAAGTACGTGTGGGACAATTTCTTATGGCCTGATGGACCAGTGTGGACAGTCCTTGGTCCTTCCAGGCAGTAAGGATGGCTGATCGTATCAGCCTATCAGTAAGTATTGGTCATTTTTCATGTACTGATGGGACCAGTCCGAACAGTGCATGGTCCATTGAGATATATCCTTTCATTCAGTACGGATAAGGATGATCATATCAGCAAACTAGTACGTACAAAATCCATGGTGATATTATCCCACTTCCATTCTGGAATAGGTAGATTCTGAATTAACCCACTGGATACTTGATGCTCTACATTCACGAGTTGGCAAGTAGGACACTTAGCCACCCATTCGGACTTATCAGTCTTCATACGGGCCCAATGGTAATACCTCTTGATGTCCTTGTTTATCTTGTTCAGTCCAGGATGCACAGAGAACTTAGACTTATGAGACTTGCCCATAATCTTCTCCTTAAGTCCCCTTACATTTGGAACACTGATCCTCCCATGGACCAAGATTGTTACATCTTGTGCAACCTGGTACTCCGTCTTATCATTTAGAGCAACCTTCTGAAGGTTCTCATCCAAGCCTTGTGCTTGCATAATCCTGGAAAGAAGATCAGCATGTTTCACTGCCTCCAAACCCAATGGCTCATTCTCGCTGGCCAATGTGTTCAGGTGCAATGTCCGGACTATCCCTTCAAGCACCTCTGCCTCCCTTTCAGCTGAGACCTCAACCCTTCTACGGCTCAAGGCATCGACCATGGACTGTAGGTTCTGGTCCCATCAGGCCATGAAAAATCAACCCATATGTACTGATATGCTGATATGATCATCCTTATCCGTACTGAATGGAAGGATTTAACTCAATGGACCATGGACAGTCTGGTGGTCCATCCAGGCAGTACGGATGGCTAATTTTGTCAACCTATCAGTACGTATGGGTCATTTTTCATGTACTGATGGGACCAGAACCTACAGTCCATGGTCCATTGAGTTAAATCCTTCCATTCAGTGCGGATAAGGCTGATCATATCAGCCTATCAGTACGTGTGGGACAATTTTTAATGGCCCGATGGACCAGTCTGGACTGTTCTTGGTCCTTTCAGGCATTATGGATGGATGATCAAATCAGCCTATCAGTAAGTATGGGTCATTTTCATGTACTGATGGGACCAGTCCGAACAGTCCATGGTCTGTTGAGCTATATCCTTCCATTCAATACGAATAAGGCTGATCAAATCAGGCAATCAGTACATATTGGTCGATTGTTTATGGATTGATGAACCAGTCTGGAGAGTCCTTGGTCAATCCAGGCAGTACGGATGGCTAATTGTATCAACCTATCATTACGTATGGATCATTTTTCATGTACTGATGGGACCAGTCCGGACAGTCCATGCTCCGTTGAGTTAAATCCTTCCATTCAGTACTGTTAAGGCTGATCATATTAGCCTATCAGTACGTATGGGTCATTTTTTCATGGCCTGATGGACAGGTCTGGACAGTCCTTGGTCCATCCAGGCCGTACAGATGGCTGATCGTATCAGCCTATCAGTATGTATGGGTCAGTTTTCATGTATTGATGGGACCAGTCTGGACAGTCCATGGTCTGTTGAGTTAAATCCTTCCATTCAGTGCGGATAAGGCTGATCATATCAGCCTATCAATACGTGTGGGATGTTTTTTCATGGCCTGATGGACCAGTGTGGACAGTCCTTGGTCCTTCCAGGCAGTACGGATGGCTGATCGTATCAGTCTATTAGCAAGTATGGGTCATTTTTCATGTACTGATGGGACCAGTCCGAACAGTCCATGGTCCATTGAGATATATCCTTCCATTCAGTACGGATAAGGCTGATCATATCAGCCTATCAGTACGTATTGGTCGATTTTTTATGGCCTTTTGGACCATTCTGGACAGTCCTTGGTCCTTCCAGGCAGTACGGATGGCTGATTGTATCAGCCTATCAGTACATATGGGTCATTTTTCATGTACTGATGGGACCAGTCCAAACAGTCCATGGTCCGTTGAGCTATATCCTTCCATTCAGTACGGATAAGGCTGATCATATCAACCTATCAGTACGTGTTGGCCGATTGTTTATGGCCTTATGGACCAGTCTGGACAGTCCTTCGTACTGCCAGGCAGTACGGATGGCTGATCGTATCAGCCTATCAGTACGTATGGGTCATTTTTCATGTACTGATGGGACCAGTCTAGAATGTCCATGGTCGATTGAGTTAAATCCTTTCATTCAGTACGGATAAGGATGATCATATCAGCATATCCGTACATATGGGTTGATTTTTCATGGCCTCATGGACCAGTCTGGACAGTCCTTGGTCCATCCAGGCAGTACAGATGGCTAATTGTATCGACCTATCAGTACGTAAGGTTCATTTTTCATTTATTGATGGGACCAGTCCGGTCATTCCATGGTCCATTGAGTTAAATCCTTCCATTCAGTGCGGATAAGGCTGATAATATCAGCCAATCAGTACGTGTGGGACGATTTTTAATGGCCCGATGGACCAGTCTTGACAGTTATTGGTCCTTTCAGGCAGTATGGATGGCTGATCAAATGAGCCTATCAGTAAGTATTGGTCATTTTCATGTACTGATGGGACCAGTCCGAACAGTCCATGGTCTGTTGAGCTATATCCTTCCATTCAGTACGGATAATGCTGATCATATCAGCCTATCAATACGTATTGGTCGATTGTTTATGGATTGATGAACCAGTCTGGAGAGTCCTTGGTCCATCCAGGCAGTACGGATGGCTAATTGTATCAACCTATCAGTACGTATGGGTCATATTTCATGTATTGATGGGACCAGTCTGGACAGTCCATGGTCTGTTGAGTTAAATCCTTCCATTCAGTGCAGATAAGGCTGATCATATCAGCCTATCAGTGAGTGTGGGACAATTTTTCATGGCCTGATGGACCAGTCTGGACAGTCCTTGGTCCTTCCAGGCAGTACAGATGGCTGATTGTATCAGCCTATCTTTAAGTATTGGTCATTTTTCATGTACTGATGGGACCAGTCTGAACAGTCCATGGTCCATTGAGCTATATCCTTCCATTCAGTACGGATAAGGCTGATTATATCTGACTATCAGTACGTATTGGTCGATTGTTTATGGCCTTATGGACCAGTCTGGACAGTCCTTGGTCCTGCCATGCAGTACGGATGGCTGATCATGGTGCATCCTTTGATCAATCAGATCAGACACCTTGATCCATCATCTATGGTTCAGGTCGTCTATCCTTGCCCATGATCAGATCACACACGGCCTTCCTTGTATAAACACACCGGCTCCATACTTGTGGTCCATGCCACAAGTACTAGCCTTGCTCATCTCCTTTGCTTGCTGTTGGTTCCAAACGAATTGAACCTTGCACTCCCCATGGTTCCCCTTATTCTAGGACGCTCATATGCCTCCTCAATGGGCCGGATCAATGGTTCACACCATGATCAAACCCAACACAATCCATGATCCATCATGGATCACTATCCAATGAATATCATCTAACTATCATCCCACATGGATGAGTTAGATCAGCAATGATCCGCCCCTTCTCTCAAGTTCCTGGATCCTTAGTTTGTAGCACAATATATGGTCTTCAATGGGCTTGCCATACCTGTTCTTAATCACACTACAAGAGACAGCAATATAACTAAAAAGTAATAATAAACATGTTACCTTATCAATGATGTATGTAGATCTTATCAGCCTATCAGTATGTATGGGTCATTTTTCGTTTATTGATGGGACCAGTCTGGACAGTCCATGTTCTGTTGAGTTAAATCCTTACATTCAGTGCGGATAAGGCTGATCATATCAGCCTATCAGTACGGATGGGACAATTTTTCATGGCCTGATGGACCAGTCTGGACAGTCCTTGGCCCTTCTAGGCAGTAGGGATGGCTGATCGTATCAGCCTATTAGTAAGTATGGTCATTTTTCATGTACTGATGGGACCAGTCAAAACAGTCCATGGTCCGTTGAGCTATATCCTTCCATTCAGTACGGATAAGGCTGATCATATCAAACTATCAATACGTATTGGTCGATTGTTTATCGCCTTATGGACCAGTCTTGACAGTCCTTGGTACTGCCAGGCAGTACGGATGGCTGATCGTATCAGCCTATCAGTACGTATGGGTCATTTTTCATGTACTGATGGGACCAGTCCGGACAGTCCATGCTCCATTAAGTTAGTCCTTGGTCCATCCAGGCCGTACAGATGGCTGATCATATCAGCCTATCAGTACGTATGGGTCAGTTTTCATGTATTGATGGGACCAGTCTGGACAGTCCATGGTGTGTAGAGTTAAATCCTTCCATTCAGTGCGGATAAGGCTGATCATCTCAGCCTATCAATACGTGTGGGACGTTTTTTCGTGGTCTGATGGACCAGTATGGACAGTCCTTGGTCCTTCCAAGCAGTACGGATGGCTGATCGTATCAGTCTATTAGCAAGTATGGGTCATTTTTCATGTACTGATGGGTCCAGTCCGAACAGTCCATGGTGCATTGAGCTATATCCTTCCATTCAGTAAGGATAAGGGTGATCATATCTGCCTATCAGTACATATTGGTCGATTGTTTATGGCCTTATGGACCAGTCTGGACAGTCCTTGGTCCTGCCAGACAATACGGATGGCTGATCGTATCAGCCTATCAGTACATATGGGTCATTTTTCATGTACTGATGGGACCAGTCCATACTGTCCATGGTCCGTTGAGTTAAATCCGTCCATTCAGTACGGATAGGGATGATCATATCAGCATATCAGTACGTATGGGTTGATTTTTCATGACCTCATGGATCAGTCTAGAGATTCCTTGGTCCATCCAGGCAGTACGGATGGCTAATTTTGTCAACCTATCAGTATGTATGGGTCATTTTTCATGTACTGATGGGACCAGTCCATGGTCCGTTGAGTTAAATCCTTCCATTCAATGCGGATAAGCCTGATCAAATCAGCGTATCTGTACGTGTGGGACGATTTTTCATGGCCCGATGGACCAGTCTGGACAGTCCTTGGTCCTTCCAGGTAGTACGGATGGCTGATCGTATCAGCCTATCAGTAAGTGTGGGTCATTTTTCATGTACTAATGGGACCAGTCCAAACAGTCCATGGTCCGTTGAGCTATATCCTTCCGTTCAGTACGGATAAGGCTGATCATATCAGCCTATCAGTACGTATTGGTCGATTGTTTATGGCCATATGACCCAGTCTGGAGAGTCCTTGGTCCATCAAGGTAGTATGGATGGCTAATTGTATCAACCTATCAGTACGTATGGGTCATTTTTCATGTACTGATGGGACCAGTCCGGACAGGCCATTGTCCGTTGAGTTAAATCCTTCCATTCAGTACGGTTAAGGCTGTTCATATCAGCCTATCATAACGTATGGCTCGATTTTCCATGCCCTGATGGACAGGTCTGGACAGTCCTTGGTCCAGCCAGGTCGTAAGGATGGCAGATCGTATCAGCCTATCAGTATGTATTGGTCATTTTTCGTTTATTGATGGGACCAGTCTGGACAGTCCATGTTCTGTTGAGTTAAATCCTTCCATTCAGTGTGGATAAGGCTGATCATATCAGCCTATCAGTACGGGTGGGACAAATTTTCATGGCCTGATGGACCAGTTTGGACAGTCCTTGGTCCTTCCAGGCAGTAGGGATGGCTGATCGTATCAGCCTATCGGTAAGTATGGGTCATTTTTCATGTATTGATGGGACCAGTCCAAACAGTCCATGGTCCGTTGAGCTATATCCTTCCATTCAGTACAGATAAGGCTGATCATATCAACCTATAAGTACGTATTGGTCGATTGTTTATGGCCTTATGGACAAGTCTGGACAGTCCTTGGTACTGCCAGGGAGTACGGATGGCTGATCGTATCAGCCTATCAGTACGTATGGGTCATTTTTCATGTACTGATGGGACCAGTCCAGAATTTCCATGGTCCATTGAGTTAAATCCTTCCATTCAGTACGGATAAGGATGATCATATCAGCATATCAGTACATATGGGTTGATTTTTCATGGCCTCATGGACCAGTCTGGAGAGTCCTTGGTCCATCCAGGCAGTACGGATGGCTAATTGTATCGACCTATCAGTACGTATGGGTCATTTTTCATTTACTGATGGGACCAGTCCGGTCATTCCATGGTCCGTTGAGATAAATCCTTCCATTCAGTGCGGATAAGGCTGATAATATCAGCCAATCAGTACGTGTGGGATGATTTTTAATGGCCCGATGGACCAGTCTGGACAGTTCTTGGTCCTTTCAGGCAGTATGGATGGCTGATCAAATGAGTCTATCAATAAGTATTGGTTATTTTCATGTACTGATGGGACCAGTCCGAACAGTCCATGGTCCGTTGAGCTATATCCTTCCATTCAGTACGGATAAGACTGATCATATCAGCCTATCAATACGTATTGGTGGATTGTTTATGGATTGATGAACCAGTCTGGAGAATCCTTGGTCCATCCAGGCAGTACGGATGGCTAATTGTATCAACCTATTAGTACGTATGGGTCATTTTTCATGTACTGATAGGACCAGTCCGGACAGTCCATGGTCCGTTGAGTTAAATCCTTCCATTCAGTACGGTTAAGGCTGATCATATCANATACGTATTGGTGGATTGTTTATGGATTGATGAACCAGTCTGGAGAATCCTTGGTCCATCCAGGCAGTACGGATGGCTAATTGTATCAACCTATTAGTACGTATGGGTCATTTTTCATGTACTGATAGGACCAGTCCGGACAGTCCATGGTCCGTTGAGTTAAATCCTTCCATTCAGTACGGTTAAGGCTGATCATATCAACCTATCAGTACGTATGAGTCGATTTTTCATGGCCTGATGGACAGGTCTGGACAGTCCTTGGTCCATCCAGGCCGTACGGATGGCTGATCGTATCAGTCTATCAGTACGTATGGGTCAATTGTCATGTATTGATGGGACCAGTCTGGACACTCCATGGTCTGTTGAGTTAAATCCTTCCATTCAGTGCGGATAAGGCTGATCATATCAGCCTATAAGTACGTGTGGGACAATTTTTCATGGCCTGATGGACCAGTGTGGACAGTCCTTCGTCCTTCCAGGCAGTAAGGATGGCTGATCGTATCAGCCTATCAGTAAGTATTGGTCATTTGCATGTACTGATGGGACCAGTCCGAACAGTCCATGGTCCATTGAGATATATCCTTCCATTCAGTACGGATAAGGCTGATCATATCAGCCTATCAGTACGTATTTGTCGATTTTTTATGGCCTTTTGGACCATTCTGGAAAGTCCTTTGTCCTTCCAGGCAGTATGGATGGCTGATCGTATCAGCCTATCAGTACATATGGGTCATTTTTCATGTACCAGTCGAGACTGTCCATGGTCTGTTGAGTTAAATCCTTCCATTCAGTACGGATAAGGATGATCATATCAGCATCCCAGTACGTACGAAATCCATGGTGATATGATCCCACTTCTATTCTGGAATAGGTAGATTCTGAAGTAACCCACTGGATACTTGATGCTCTGCCTTGACGAGTTGGCAAGTAGGACACTTAGCCACCCATTCAGACTTATCAGTCTTCATACGGGCCCAATGGTAATACCTCTTGATGTCCTTGTTTATCTTGTTCATCCAGGATGCACAGAGAACTTAGACTTATGAGACTGGCCCATAATCTCCTCCTTAAGTCCCCTTACATTTGGAACACTGATCCTACCATGGACCAAGATTGTTACATCTTGTGCAACCTGGTACTCCGTCTTATCATTCAGAGCAACCTTCTGAAGGTTCTCATCCAAGCCTTGTGCTTGCTTAATCCTGGAAAGAAGATCAGCATGTTTCACTGCCTCCAAACCCAATGGCTCATCCTCGCTGGCCAATGTGTTCAGGTGCAATGTCCGGACTATCCCTTCAAGCACCTTTGCCTCCCTTTTAGCTGAGACCTCAACCCTTCTACGGCTCAAGGCATCGGCCACCAAGTTTGCTTTACCGGGATGGTAAGCAATCTCAAGATCATAATCAGCCACAAATTCCATCCACCTTCTTTGTCTCAAATTCAACTCATTGATTTTTTATGGCCTCATGGACCAGTCTGGAGAGTCCTTGGTCCATCCAGGCAGTACAGATGGCTAATTTTATCAACCTATCAGTACGTATGGGTCATTTTTCATGTACTGATGGGACCAGTCTGGACAGTCCATGGTCCATTGAGTTAAATCCTTCCAGTCAGTGGGGATAAGGCTGATCATATCAGCCTATCAGTACGTGTGGGACGATTTTTAATGGCCTGATGGACCAGTCTGGACAGTTCTTGGTCCTTTCAGGCAGTATGGATGGCTGTTCAAATCAGCCTATCAGTAAGTATGGGTTATTTTCATGTACTGATGGGACCAGTCCGACCAGTCCATGGTCCGTTGAGCTATATCCTTCCATTTAGTACGGATAAGGCTGATCATATCAGCCTATCAGTACATATTGGTCGATTGTTTATGGACTGATGAACCAGTCTGGAGAGTCCTTGGTCCATCCAGGCAGTACGGATGGCTGATCGTATCAGCCTATCAGTAAGTATGGGTCATTTTTCATGTACTGATGGGACCAGTCTGAACAGTCCATGGTCCATTGAGCTATATCCTTCCATTCAGTACGGATAAGGCTGATCATATCAGCCTATCAGTACGTATTGGTCGATTGTTTATGGCCTTTTTGACCAGTCTGGACAGTCCTTGGTCCTGCCAGGCAGTACGGATGGCTGATCATGGTGCATCCTTTGATCAATCAGATCAGACACCTTGATCCATCATCTATGGATCAGGTCGTCTATCCTTTCCCATGATCAGATCACACACGGTCTTCCTTGTATAAACACACCGGCTCCATACTTGTGGTCCATGCCCACAAGTACTAGCCTTGCTCATCTCCTTTGCTTGCTGTTGGTTCCAAACGAATTGAACCTTGATCTCCCCATGGTTCCCCTTATACTAGGACTCCCATGAGACTCCTCAATGGGCCGGATCAATGGTTCACACCATGATCAAACCCAACACAATCCATGATCCATCATGGATCACTATCCAATGAATATCATCTAACTATCATCCCAGATGGATGAGTTAGATCAGCAATGATCCGCCCCTTATCTCAGGGTCCTGGATCCTTAGTTTGCAGCACAATATATGGTCTTCAATGGGCTTGCCAAACCTGGCGTTAATTACACTACAAGAGACAGCAATATAACTAGAAAGTAATCATAAACATGTTACCTTATCAATGATGTCTGTAGATCTTGTGCCATCCCTTGTCAAGTGCGGCCTTGATCTTCCAGAGTACACCTCCATCAAGTCTTATCACATACCTCCAGTATTGATAATATCCAATCAAGGGTCGCACCAAAGTTCCCATCCATGGAACTCCCATGAAACCAGTTTCTGCACTGCATCCGCCTTCAGGGCTGTCTTGGCCTTTGAGAGTGGAGTCCGGCCTTATCCCTTCTCTCATTACCATTTGTGTGTATTCCCAGAACACATAGGAAGCTTAGGAAGTGTTCATCCATGATCAAATACCACCCAAGGGTCGTGCATGACTTCCCCCTTTGTTGCCCATGAAACTGCCTTTCTACACACATCTACCTTCAAGACTGTCTCAGCCATTGGAATTAAATTCCAGTCTTCTATATTCTCTCCTGGCTATTTGCGTGTGTTTTGTGAATAAAGAAGGATGCACTGGCGTGCCTGAAAACCCACGGCCTTCACTGAATAATCATCCTTACCGGATTCCCCCAAACAAGCAATATCAGCCTTGTTATGGGCTGATCTCTCTTTCCCTTTCTCCTCTTGTCTCTCTGGAGTTTTCTCTCTGTTTCCTATGAATAATGAGGGCAATTTTCGTGCCCAGGGTCCCATATATTTAGAATAAGGCGTGGCCAACTGCCTTGTCCAAGGGGACACCATTTGGTAAGAGAATGGGCACCTTTGGTCCCATCGCATCCTTCCGGCCATAACTGCCTCTCCTTGCACCCTTTCGCGTATAACTGTCCACCAGCAGTTCCTGGAGGAGTCTGGACCCTTTGCCAAGGTCCTGGACCGAGCCTAGGGACTGTCCAAGCCATTGTCTCAATGGCCTGACCACAAGACCAACCGACTGACCCAACCGTGACCCGACCTAGCCCAACTGCCCAAGACCCTAACACTACTCCCAGCTGAGATGAGCTGACTGCTAGCTGCCTCAGCTGGGTGAGCTAGTCCACCAGCTCCAGTGAGCTGACCTAACCTGAGTGAGCTACCTCCAAGCTCCACTTAGCTGGTTGAGCTTCATCCGGATCTTATCCAGCTACCGGATTACTTGTCCAGCTTCTTCAACTTACCTCTTCCTTGTTTTGGTTAAGTCTCAGCTTCCTGAATCCCTTGACCTTACTTCAAGGCCATGACACACTTTTGTTTAGGTCACATGACCTGATTAGTGAGTCTCCTATCCCCATGGACGATCCTAACTATCATCTCTCGGATCGGGGACATGACAAGTCTCCCCCACTTACGATGGATTCGTCCTCGAATCCAATGGTTCTGACATCTTGTTTCATGACAAAGGTTTCAACCGAACTCTTTCCATCATGAACATGGAACATGCTCAAATGGGTTCTCTCTAACCAACTCGCATTACATCCTTCCTCCTTCTTCTTTCACACTGATCACATCTTTGATCAGCATATCAACATTCTCCCCCACTTGGACGGAACACTCTTGAATATGAATCAACTGGTCTTATCTGCCTTCTGAACATGGCTCCCATAAGTGACTTGTGTTACCAGACCCAACTTTCTAGGTTGCGGTCCTAGTATCCACCAAGTCTATGTCTTTCCTTTGGAAGTTGTCTTCTTTAGACTCTTATCCTTCCCTTGATTGTAGTCAATGACTAGATCGTTCCCAGTCCCTAGGAACATGCTATGTACTTCAGCCTCAGCAGATTTAACCAATCTCCAATCCACTCGATGCACCAGCCAAATCCTAGCGAATATGTTCCAATCTTTAGGCCGCTCACTCTACCATGAGTCCTAACAGATTCTTCTCTTTCCTTAAGTCCTTCCCGGACACTAAGGTTTATGATCTCATCCACAACATACTGGATCATCCCTTAACCGGCCACAGCCTTTCCCGGCTGGCCATATTGTGGTTTTAGTCTCTACAAGACTAAACCGCCTGAACTTGACTTATGTCCATCACCGGACTTGGTCATATTTTCATCCTGGTCCATTTAGGACATGATCATATCCCGGTCCTGGTCCACTCAAGGACTCAACCGTGCATCTCGGCCATAGGTCCATCTCCGAGTAGGTCGTGTCCTGCTCCTCGTCCATCACCGGACTTGATCATATTGCGGTTCTGGTGCACTCTGGGACTGAACTGTCTCACCCCAACCATAGGTCCCTCTCCGACTTGGTTGTAATGTGATCCTTGTCCCTCACTGGAGTTGATCGTCTTTAACCCAACCCTAGGTCAATCTCCGACTTGGTTGTACTGTGATCCTCGTCCCTCACTGGACTTGATCTCATTCGGACTCATTTGAGTATGCCAACCCTTGTCCCTCTCTGGACGGTTGCATACCAAACCTGGTCCTCAATTGCTCGGCCATCTCGGCAAGAGCCATTATGTAGGGACTTTTGGATCATGGGGCCGTCCCTGGTCCAGTTCTATTATGAATTGGTCCAAACTATCAGGGGGAATGCCCTGTAGTGACCTAAACACATCATGGAACTCTCGGACCAGCGGTATTCCCTCCGGGTCACCACCCCCTACGACCTCCTTAGTGGCGATTGTGGCCAGATAAGCTTCACAACCCTTCCTCAGCTTCCTCTCAACATGGATTGCTGACACCACCAAGCTTCCAGAGATCGGACGTATACCTTGGAACCTGATCGGATATCCACACCCACTCTCAAACTGCACGCGCTCCCGGTGACAGTCAAGAGTGGCCCGATTATTTCCAAGCCTGTCCATACCTAATATCACCTCGTGATTCTTTAGGTGGACTACCACAAGATCCACAGGCATGACCCTGTCTTGTATCACCACTGGGATGTCCTAAATCACCCCTAGTGAACTCATAACTTGCACACCGGCCGCGTTCACTACCCAGGACAATGCCCCGTTCCCAACTGGAACTACCACAAGATCCACAGGCATGACCCTGTCTTGGATCACCATTGGAATGTCCTGAATCACCCCTAGTGAACTCATAACTTGCCACCGGCCGCGTTCACTAATCCAGGACAATTCCCTGTTCCCAACTGGAACAACCCCTTTCCGAGCATCCCGGGACTCACAAACTATGTGTAGCTCCAGTATCGAAAAGTATGTGTGTTTCCATACCACCGATCATTAAGTAATTAGATGAGTAGGATTTTCGGTTTGATCACACATTTAGAAAACGTCCCATAGCATTCTCCAAAGCATCACACTTTTGTGAACAATCCCTACAATTCACAAAAGTGTTTATAGTATACCTCAAACCTCATCATACTAAGGTACTTAACATCGTCTTTCCAGTTGCTCTTGGAATTGACCAATTCCATTCATTTAATCTTAAGGAATCCTACCTTGGCTTACACAAAGTCCAAACTGATCCATCTGATCACAAGCCCACTCATGTACTAGCCGTGTAGCGTCTCCCTTAGACCAACATGAACACTGCATATGCTCACTTGTTTTTAACAGCCACCAAGGAATAACACTAACCCCCAAGAGAGTGCTGCACGTTTCTTTCAACCTAAGTCACTCTCTGGTCCATGTTACTTCCCTTGTCCAGGTCGCCCATACAAAGATCTTGCATAGCGTCCATCGTCCATTCCGTCTATTACTTCCAAACAACTAGATAACTAACCATTCTGTTTTCAGGGTCTTGCCCTTGGAGAGTGCATCTTGGCTAAGCCGGCTCATCTTGGAACTTCCCCGTTCACAAGCATGAAAACCCAATCTTACCTTGACTCTCACTTGGCTCACCACAGCTAAGGTTCCAAGTCATCTCAGTTTTCAGAAATAATTTCAGTTATAGATCTATAACTTTGAGCAGCGAGTTGAGCTGAAGTTACAAACCAATCAGCTCCTCCACTCATCTGCCTCAAAAGGATCCACACTACATGAGAAATGCTTAGTTCCCATCCGAGCTATGTGCTCCAGCACACTCAGTGTAATAACCCTCATGAACCAATGAATTTTTGGTCGAGAAAAATTCTGCTAGACCAGTTTGGAGTTGGTCTTATCAGAATTAAAATAAAAACCGACCCGGTGAATTAATATCTCAACGAGACTGTCGTGTGGTCGAAAGACCTTCCCTTGATAGATCTGGTCGAGCTTTAATTATTATGGTCGAATTTTTATTAAGC
>MU106746.1:105350-137296 GCA_012274485.2 Sinapis alba | reverse complement strand
TACCGTCTTTGTACTTTGACTCGATGAAACACTGTAACATGTCGTTCTCTGATTTGCCTGAACGTTTTCTCGACCCTATGATCTTTGAGAAGATCTCAGAGAGCTTTTGTCTGGCACGGTCACGACGACGGTGAGCTGGAAGTGGGAGGTATGGGAAGAGAACACTGATGGGAAGCATTCCATTGTCAAGGTCATGGAATAAAGCAGAGACGTCATCAAAAAGCTGGTCACGAACTTCTCGACCTAGTAGACATCTACTTGCAGTTAAGATGATGAGACGCTCTAGCTCATCCTTTAGATCAACTTCACCACTCTCTCCCCATTTCGAAAAGTAATCCTACCAAAGAAACAAGGACAAGCTATATTCATATACAGTATACTAACCCACAAGTGAAAGTAGGCATGAGTGTTTTTATCCCAACCGGAAATGTAACCGAAAAAAACAAAATCCAATCCGAACCGTTATTCAAAAATATCCGAATGAAACTTAAGAGTTTGGTACTTTGGAGTTTGCGTACAATCTGAATTAAACCAGAATTAAAAGTAGGATCCAAAAATATCCGAAATTAGTTAAATATATTAATGTTTTTATATATATTAAGTTAATTTAGATGTATTAGAGTATTTCTAAGATTTTTATAATTTATTTTATTTGTTATTTTGAATCATTTTCAGTTAGTTTAGATATTTTAACTAGTTTTTAATTAGATTTATGATTAATTTATATATTTTGAATATTTTATTAGTTTTTAGTTTAAAATAAATATATTTTTAGGTGATTTCAGACATTTGTTATAGTCCAAACCGAATCAAACCAAAAAAAAAAACGAACTGAACTCGATCCAGTAATTAGTAAAATTCAGATGAAACTTATGAGCACACCCGAACGCCCAGTCCTAAGTGAAAGCACAAAGATCGAAAATGTTAAATATACCTCAGCTTCAGTAACCATCATGTCCACATAACCCTTCAACTTATTAACTCTAAGTGCCTCAGTGAAGAACCTGAACTGTTCCTGACGAACTGAGTAGTCAACATCGAAAACAACTCCAGGACCAAAGGTTGGCACATTGAACTGGTACACTTCCTGCTGGCTGAGATCAGACTCAGAAGCTTTGAAGAAATGAGAAGAGACTTCAGGACCAATGAGAAAAGTCATCTTTTTGTGAAGAAGGTTCACTGTGAAGACACTTCCAAGGTTAGGGTACTCGTCTCTTAGCATAACGATTGGGCCTTTCAAGAAACGGAGAAGGCTTCCGATGAGTGGTGGCCAGGCTTGGAGTGTCGGAGGAAGACGCTTCTTCTTGGAATCGGAAGTGAAGATGAGTTTGGCTATGACGAGTGTCGCCGTTATGACCAAACCTGTCTTTAACAGCTTGTTGTCTGAATCTAATTCCATCTAGCAAAAGAAAGTCAGAAACGAGAACAGATCGTGATTGATCTAATAAAGTTTAAGACTTTATCAGAATTGAGCTAGTGAAGAGTGAGTGACACACAGAGCTTAAGAACTAGAAGGAGAATGCGGAGAGCTTACATTGGAGGAATGGATGATCCGAGATTCAGAGGCGGCGCGTGAGGAGGAAGAAGAAGAAGAAGAAAGAAAGGTTTAGGCTTTGAGATTTGCTATGACGATGGAGAGATGAGATATCGTCGCTTTCGACGCTGACTGAACCTGAACCTGCTGCTTTCTCGCACCTTTCAGATTACTCTTTTTCCTATTTATTGTTTTTTTATAAAATGAAATTCATATGTCATCCACGTGGCGTTTTTAACGGTTTTTGTTGATTGGATGGTATTCAACAAACATTACTGAAAACCAACGTCTGATTTTATTTTTACATTTTTATTATTCAGTTTTTCTTTCTAGTGTATCATTTTAGAGTTTACTTTTTGTTTCATGAAGTCTGGTTTAGCTGAGGATAATGGAAGAAGATTTTCATTGGAGAGGTTTTGATTGAAGCATCTACTATTAGAAAAAAAACTAATTGAATAAGTATCTTAAAATGGTGACATACACATCTAAAACTATCTGATAGAAACCAAATTAAAAACATAATGAGTTTAATGTCTGCTTTGTAAATTCTCTCTTTTGCCAAGGAGTTTCTGATTTTGTCATCCTGGGCTTATCTTCAATCTGAAGGCCTACTTATTATATTGGGCCTAGTTACGTTTATGATTCATTCACAATATTAGAACCCTTCCGACACATGAAAAATATTAGGATAGTAAATCACCAGCTCGGAGATTGTGGCCTGCTAACATATTGTATAACAAAGAAGAAAGCCAGCTCGTTCGTTGTACCGGTTCTTAACCAGACACAGCCATTCTCCCAGCATGGTTATACCATGATCGGTTTACTTAATCAATTAGTGATTTTCTTTGGTCGCACCGGTACGGTCAACTACGAAAGTTGTACGTTGAATGAATAGACCGCCGAAATTAGGTAGGCTTTTGTCGTCAAGTAGGTATGTTCATATTAATTCATGATTCTTGAAGATCTTTTATTGTACCAGAAAAATCTTCATATGGAAGCATATTATAGGTTCAATTGTCAATGATCTGTGATTTTATTTTAAATTATACATAATTCATGCCATACTATAAGGCTTATAGTAATAGCATGCATGCATGTATTATATTTTGGTTCGCGTATACTAAAACAATTTTTTGAGATCACAAAACTTAAAATGTCAAAAGATATGGCAATGCCTAATTAAGGATAAGAATAATCGATAGACAATCACATGGACATGGGCTATCTTTTAATCCATTTATTTAAGTGAATGATTAACTAAGGAAAATATTGCATGGATTGCGATTACCATCCCTAATGACTCAACAACCGGATATATATACATGGAATTAACAAGAGTACTTGAAATTTATTAGGAAGATATGTTAAATATTTAGCTGTTAGTGTATCACTCTTAACTAGTTAATGTAGTATAATAGTAAGACTAGCTAGTATTAAACTCAAACTAATATTCGTATGCTTTGCTCGAGTTCAAGAAAGATTAAAAAAATATTCTTTAACGATAATAAGTTCCGCTTACGATAAATTTACAGTAGAGTAGCGTATGGGAATATATTAAAAAGATCGCAAATCTCAAGATATATCCTCAAAATATATTAATCGAACTATTACTGGTTTTAGTAGACTCTAATGTGATCCAATAAAATACTCTATTTAGTATTGAAATCAAGTACTACTCTCGAATCTCGATACTTTGGTTAAAACGTGAAAACTAATTAAGAAACTATAAATATTTTATTTTTATATTAAAATAAACATGTTAAGCATTCAAAATACTGCAGAGTATTAATACTCAGACATATTGAATAAATATACATTTTATATTGAATTTTGAAAAATATAGATCATAAAAATGCTATAACATCTCATTATAAAGATTGTTATTTCTCAATTATATATATTAACTAGTAAATGTTGATATCTGATTTTTTCATTATATTTACAGGATACGACTAAAAATACCCTTCCAGAGTCATTTTTCAAATCTAAGAAATTACAATGATTCCGCTAGTACTGCAGGTTTTCCACTACTCAAAAGGAAAACAATTATTATTTTATTTTAATCTAATTTATTTAACAGTATAGTTTACATTATTTTTGTAATCCTATTCTACTATTCATTTACTTTCTCCATGTTACTCCACTAGTTCACTTGGTAGACCGTAGATCCATGATTCGGCTCAAGAATTTTTTACCATACTACCTAAATACCTAAATATGTTAGAAATTTTTTTTGATAGTTTCTTTTAGTTTGTTCTTCACAAAAATAGTTCTTAAGAAAAAAAATGATCAAAATAGATTTTTTAAAAGCTAAAATTTTTATTTATATGCATTTGTACTCCTAGGATTAACTAATTTAGATTAGGGTTTAGAGTTAAGGGGTCGGTTGGGGAATAGGGTTTCAAATTTCAAAAAAATATAAAAATTTAAAAATTTCAAAAAAAAATATGTTATTTTGATTATTTTATTTTTCTAGAGTTATTTTTGTGACAAAAACTTAAAAATGGTTATTTAAGAGAATTGTCCAAAAGTTTATCGAAAAATTAAACCATAAAAATAAATATATTGGCCCGGCTTTGTTTTCAGAATAAATTGTAGTAGACTATAAAGATTAAGCTGGACCGAAAATAACTTCAGAATAGACCGGTTTAGTTTCTATATCTTAAACGTAAATATGAAAACCTAAACTCAAATACAAAACGCTTACCAGAGTGGGCACATATCTGATTATTGTGTAAAAATACGATTAAAAGATTTTGAGTTGTAAGTTTATAAATTAACAAAAACAAAATCATAAGTTCTTACCAACGATCGCACTATTTTAAAGCAATACTCCATATCATTAGAACTACGATATGACACGGACCACGCGATTCTCGAGTTGTATACTTATTTCTTACCCTAATATCCCGCAAGAATCTCAACTTGTATGCATCACACGTGTTCACGTGTACAACACAAAAATCATACATGTTCACATATATAAATATTAGTATATATATACTACTTATATTGATTGAAGTTTATTAAAATGATTATATATTTTGGTCAAATGAGAGTAAATTAACAGTTCAGCAAGTTTGCTGACCAAAAAAGAGTGAGTTTGTACAGATTAATTGTAGCCAATCAAGTACACCGTCAACAACTCTTGTCTTAGTTTCATGCTGTCGTGCGATAATCTGATTCTATGTCGACCAGAGTCCCCATTGTCTTTTCTTATTTACTAAATTTTGTGGATACATTTATTTAGTGCGTAATAAAAAAGAATATTACATCTTTTATCAAAGATTTGGATAAGATACTCAAAGCATTTACCCAAAAATTATAAACATTCGAAGTTAATATATCTGGTTGCCCTATTATGCACCACAATGTAATCCATTCGGAGTATAATTTATGCGCGTAGCAAGTTCTTGTCGGGTTTATATATCGTAAAAATATATATTCTTCTTGTCTTTTTCTGCATCTCTCATTAGACTATTTAATTAACAACAATAAACAAATATTGATCCTAATGTTTGCGTACTTAGTTGCCGTTCGTGAACCGTTGGACGCTAAATTTCGGCTCTTTGACTTTGATAACTTATAGTTTTTTTTAATTCTCGTTAGGAAAATACATTTGTATTCCGATACACATTTGATCAGAAATTAAATGTTAACAATCAGGTAATTAAGCGTCATGATGAGCACTCTAACTTAAAACTGTGTTAAAAAAACAATCAAGGGAATTTCTGTTCATATTAAAGAGCCTATAGCACTGTCTAGTCGTCTCAATATAACATGTGCATATAAGATTTGGGTTTACACACATGCATCATATCTGATGTTTTAGTTTTAATAAAAATTTAGAATGAAAGCATGTACACACACATAATATACAGCTTAAGATGTACATACTCTATTGCATTTACATTAATAATCCAACGTGTAGAAATTACAACTAAATAACTTATCTTTTACTACTCTATATGTTTCGTTGGTGGCTTCTAGTTAAAGACTATCATGCACACATTACAAAATATTAACATGTACGAAGTTTCTTGATTAATACTATATACAATAATATTCTAGAAGCAAATAAGTTTGTTAAAACTATACTTTAGAATAATAAAAAGTACTTTCTAAAAAAGACTAAAAAAATGCAGTTACTGTAACTTATAATTAGACACACCTGAAATAGAATCATACAAGATTACATCAAATGCTCTGATTAATGAAAAGGTCTAAAGGAAGTAACATTGCTAGGAAAAAACACAGTTCAGCTTAAAATAAGGAAATATTACATGCAATCACAAAAGTTCCAGTCGATTATAAAAGAAAAAGTATCAATTGATTCATATTCGTTGGTCAACTAATCACCACGATTATTCTTATTTCTTTAATATTTTGACGCTTTTTTCTTCTTCGGAAGGACTTGTCAAATACTCCAGATAATAATAATTAAATATCGTTAGTAAATTACAACAATGTACGAGTAGGAGCTTCGTGTAAACTGTCCGTGTGCTCACTTGTCCGCGTTTGCGACTTAACTGTCAACGTAAAATTTGATCTTCCAATTAAAATCGTCGTCGAGAATCTTAAAAAGCACGAGTTTGGCATGTCCATCGTGTCACGTTTTTCGTCTACGTCACCACATTCTTTAAATGTTTTTTGTTTTCTCTGTGGTTAAATTTGATACGTTTCCCCCTTTCTCTTCACTCGCTTATTTAGTAGTAGTATTTATTTTTACAAAATTGTTTTGTTCCCATCAGTTTTGGTCTAATCAATGGTTGATTCAAAGAATGTGTTTTCATTGTAGATATATCATATATACTGTTTAAAAATTAAAAATCAGAGCGAGTATCAAAATATTGAATATGATGTTCCTATACTCTATGTTTGTAAATTGAGTCATCTATCGTGGTTTACCGGAATGTGCTTAAGGGTATGATGTAAATTAGATATATTGATTTGGAGTTAGCAGTATATGTGATAGAACTAAATGCATATTATTTTATTTTATTCACTTGTGTAAGTTAAAAAAAAATATTTCACATGTGTAGTACGGTAAGCATTAGAACCGAAAATATGAAGTAAATAAATGGTATATGTTGGAAGTTCGATCGCAGATGGGTTGCAGCTAACACATTTTCTTTGTCGGCAACCCCCCACAATGCTTTTGCAGATCGGATTCATATATTAACTGTAGATCTTGTTCCAACTTGGGGTTTTATATACTTATATAATTACCTGGTTTGAAAAAGATGTACGATATATAGTGATAGTGTGACAAATTATTTGATAACTTTTTTTAATACAAAAACAAGGCACTTGTAAAATTTCTTTACAATAAATTACGTGTATAGAAGTTTTTAGAAAACTATTCGGCCTTCGTTCAAAAAAAAAAAAAATATTCGGCTAATTGATTTAAAAAAAAAAAAAAAAACTCCATTGGTTTCTTTCATGCTAAAAAGTAAAAGCATTTTTGGATCGAGTAACATTGCTTTTTTTACAACATCAACTGATTGTGACCATAAGAGCATCTTTATTGGAGGGGTTTAGGTGGGTCTCTTATTGGAGGGGACCCACAAAACACGGAAACCAATGCAAAATTGGGTTCTAAAATTGCCAAAGAAGAAACCCATTTGTTGGGTTTTTTGTACTGTTCACGGGCCCCACTGACACGTGGCGGCCCGTAATTGGTTTATTTATTTTTTTTTTTTATTTTTTTTTTTAAATCGATGGAAAAGCAAAANAAAAAAAAAAAAAAAAAAAAAAAAAAAAAAAATAAGAGACCCTCAAGGGTCTCTGCGATAAAGATGCTCTAACCATCTACTACTCATCATTATTGATTCGCTAGTAAAGTCCAGCGTACCAAAGGGTTGTCAAATTCTTCATTTGATATAATTCAATTTCGATCTTGTAGTTGGAGTTCTTTTTTGTTGAGAAAATTTTGTAGTTGTTATTTCTTTTAGATTATGTATATAATTAATAACACGCAAGTTACGTGTTGTGGAAACCATATCCAAAGTAATCCTTGTAAAGTCCCCAATCTTATTTGGTAGTCTATATTTTTCTTCTTGATCTCATATTCATTTTAATTCCATTTTTACTTTGTTTATATTCTTGTGTATTACACAGACAAAAATTATTATTCGGAAATGAGTCACCCGACACATAACAAATTATTCGCCGTTTACAATAATAATTTCACAGGAATTATTGTTCTTTTAAGTCAGTCAAATATATTATTCTAATTACGGCTTAATATTTTGGCGTACATATGTATTATGTACCTAATCAGTTAATCGTATAAAAACAACAAAAGTTGAAGCGTTAATTTTCTACAAGATATTACTATTAAATGTTGCTATTTGGCCACAGCCCACGACGCAGCTGCCTTGTTTTCCAACGTACCTTAACTGTAAGCATTTGCATGACTTTAATTAATGCAAAAATATTAAAGTGATGTTATCTTCGCAAATCTGTTTAATCGTCTAAAGTGTTGTGGTCATGTGACCATTCAGAGCACATCTCGATAAAAGTACAAACAAAAAGTTTGCGAGAAGACAAGCATTAGTACCTACATGACATGAACATCCGGAATAAATCGTACGCTCCGACCAAACCGGTTAAACATCTTAAGTCCCACTAAGAGATCCATTCTAAAAGATTCTTAATAAACATGCTCTAAAAACAAATGAGAAGTGGTTGCATTAAGCCTTATCATGCACAGTCGCAAAAGACGCAACAGAAAAGTAATAAACGTTACGTAACTTGATTGCTCTCATGTCTTGATGACTGTCGAATGTGTCGTGTGGACTTTTTCCCCGGGAGGGACATTAAAATCACGTGTTGTGCTTTGTTTTCTGCGTTTGATTCCTAATAAAATATACTAACACCATAAGTAAATATCATGTTTTTGTTTTTGTATTTTTTTCTTTAGTTTTAAAAGTAAAATAGCATTTTTGTTACATAATCATGTTGAACTATTACCAATTCTGGATTGTTGCCAAATAAGAGACCAGAAGTAAATCATTTATCGTTATTTGCCATTAATTTGATCGTCAACATTTAATATCAAGCAGTACGAATATCATTATGAAACAATTTATTAAACCGTGACGATGAAAAGTTACTGTGATTAAAGTTGAATGATAAAACATTATGAAAGAACAAAATGCATGATAAACTGTTTCCAGAAAGATTTTTTTTTTCTTTTGTCAACAAAGTACAGATATATTTTGTTGGCTTAAGCGAAAATATATATATATATTTTTTTATAAATTACGTAATATGTGTATTGATCTATGAGGTCAATAATATCATGCAAAGTAGCTTAGAAAATGGTTATGGTAGCCAACCTCCCTCGCATGACAGATTTTAGCTTTGTTTTAGCTTCCATTTACGAACAATAGTTCAGAAAAATATCTATACCAAAATTTAAATGTATGTTATATAGTGTATTTCTTAAGCTTATGCTATATATATGGATAATTGATTTACGTAGAGAATAATCTGCTTCAAATTAATTATTAAAAAGAATACTAGTGTTGGTTTTCTTACATGACTAAAATCTTGTTGAACAAAAATAAAACATTTAATTTTCTTATTATGAAATAGAAGTGCAGTAAAATGAAAGAGAGAACAAAATAGATAGGTATCTTGGCTTTTCCTCGTTTCTTCCTTTTAAGCTTTCTCTATTATCTTGTAAACAAAAAAAAAAAATAGATAATTAATTTTGGTCAGTAGACACGGCAAAATCGCCTTTATATAACAGCTGCTCTAAGCCAAGTAGCAGAACGATACACACTCGACAAAGAACAAAGAGAGAGAGAGAGAGTGAAGAGTCGTCAAGAAACATTCATATTCTCTTCATTTTAGTAAATAAATATTTTTTTTCTTTTTGCAAGAATGGGTTCTGAAGCTGCCGTCGCCGCCGTGGAAAACCTCCAGCAACCATTACTTGAGCCAGCGAAGTCGGAAGTTGATTTTAGGATGGAGAGTGTGTTAACAGACACTCATTTGCCTTATCTCCGGCGGCTTTATTTCGCGGCGTTGATCGAGCTGAAGTTTCTTTTCAACCTGGCGGCTCCGGCGATCTTTGTCTACGTCATTAACAATGGCATGTCGATGCTCACTCGTATCTTCGCCGGTCATATTGGAAGTATGCAACTCGCCGCCGGTTCTCTCGGAAACAGCGGTTTCAATATGTTCACCTTTGGTCTCATGGTAATTAATGTTACTACTTAACATTTTCTCTATATTCAAACGTTAGAAACAAAACTTAACTAACTGATCTGATGAAGTAACACCAAACCAGAACTATGTTTCAATTTTTTTTGTTTATAAGTTTTTTTTTTAATTTTATATTATATAAAAAGTAAATAGTAGATTATGTTAAATATTAATGTGGTTTCATGTATAATTTTCGGATCAATTTAATTAATATTTGAATTTTTTAGGATATGATTATTGCGAATTTTTTTAACATAATATAAGAATCATCTCCTAACTTTTTATTAGTTAAAGTTAAGAGACAATTCTTAAATAACCGTCTCTTAACTTTTTATTAGTTAAAGTTAAGAGGCAGTTCTTATATTATGCTAAGAATTTTCGTACTAAGAACCCTGCAATAATCATGATCTTGCATGTATTCTTCTAACTGAATCACAAAGTTTTTCGGTTATATTTTTTTGTCCCACAATGATCATCAAATAAATTTCCTTTTTGTTTCTACCACTTTTATTTGTTTGATTATTATTTTGTATTATAAGTGAATTTTTTTTTTGGTACTTAATAATATTATTATTTTTTGTTTCATGGTGACACAGCTTGGAATGGGAAGTGCAGTGGAAACATTATGTGGACAAGCACACGGAGCTCACAGATACGAGATGCTCGGAGTCTACTTACAAAGATCAACGGTGGTTCTATTTCTCACCGGACTTCCCATGACACTACTCTTCATCTTCTCCAAACCTCTCCTCATCTCACTCGGGGAGCCAGCTGACGTGGCATCAATGGCTTCCATCTTTGTCTACGGTATGATCCCAATGATCTTCGCTTACGCAGTCAACTTCCCCATACAAAAGTTCCTCCAGTCACAGAGCATTGTCACTCCAAGCGCTTACATCTCAGCGGCCACACTCGTCATCCACATATTCCTATCTTGGCTGGCAGTCTTCAAGCTCGGGTGGGGCTTGCTTGGTCTCTCTGTGATTCACAGTCTCTCGTGGTGGATCATTGTTCTTGCTCAGGTTTTGTATATTAAGGTGAGTCCAAGATGTCGCAGGACTTGGACAGGGTTTAGTTGGAAAGCTTTTGATGGTCTTTGGGAGTTTTTTCGGTTGTCTGCGGCTTCTGCAGTCATGCTCTGCCTTGAGTCTTGGTACTCTCAGATTCTTGTTCTACTCGCTGGTCTTCTCAAGAACCCTGAACTCGCCTTGGATTCTCTAGCTATCTGGTAAGTGGATCAAACAAAGCCTTTGATCTCTGCATTAAAATTTAGCTTACATTTTAAATTTTTAAAAAGTGAATCATTTATATCTATATTATTAATGAAGATTGAAGAACAATATGAATCTGAACATAGGATAATATTTTATGCTATAGTTTTAATTTTTGGCCTTATGAAATAGTTATAAATAGTACTAATCTGCTTATAACCAATACACAATTCTTAAGTATATACTTCCAAAACTATTAGTCCATCAATGAAATATAGCTTTGATGTAAAACAAAAAGAGGATAATTTATTTATTAGTAATGAGGTTTTAAGAACAATCAATCTGATCTGATTAAACTATTGAACTTTTTGTGGTTTCAGTAAAAATAATTGATTATTAATTTGTGGCTACTTTCTCCGTAATCACCTTTTTGAGAAACGGAAGGCACACGTTAGACTGCACTAATGAAACATGATTGTTGTCGTTCTATAGACTAGTAGCCAAATTTTCAGTGTTTTTTTAAAAACAAAATTGACGTTTCTTGTGAGCACACCCTGCGTGTCGTTTTCTTAGTAAATAAACGGCACATTTTTCCTTGCGCGGGAAAACATGAAAAAGTGTTGATACAAGTGTTAACTACTACAAGACTATAGTTGGTTAATCATCTTAATTTATTTCTTTATTTACAGCATGTCAATTTCTGCAATCTCGTTCATGGTCTCCGTTGGATTCAACGCAGCTGCAAGGTTGGTGAAAAAGATGTTTTTGACATTTTTAATTATTTTTATGCAATTTTTTCGTAGTAATACACAAGTAAAACGTCAGAAAAGGTCGTACTTAATACTTTAATTTTTTTTTTTTTTTTAAATTACAGTGTGAGAGTTAGTAATGAATTAGGCGCTGGAAATCCAAGATCAGCAGCATTTTCAACCGCAGTAACTACAGGAGTGTCGTTTTTACTATCACTGTTTGAAGCCGTGCTGATCCTCTCGTGGCGCAATGTCATCAGCTACGTTTTTACAGACAGTCCAGCCGTCGCAGAAGCTGTAGCCGAGCTCACTCCTTACTTGGCTATTACCATAGTTCTCAATGGAGTTCAACCTGTTTTATCTGGTATAGTAAAAAACTATATATTATATGAAAACACCAAACAAACTCATCAAAACAGTTATAAATGAACTAGTTGATAAATGATTAATAAAAAGTTGGTAATAACAGGTGTGGCTGTTGGATGTGGATGGCAAGCATTTGTGGCGTACGTTAACATAGGATGTTATTACATAGTTGGGATTCCTATTGGTTATGTTCTTGGATTCACCTATGATATGGGAGCTAAGGTAAATCTCTTTACTTTTCATTATCTATATTCTAATCAATGATTGATTGGTGTAAAGTAAAATTGTAATTAAATGGTTAATGATTTGCTGCAGGGAATATGGACAGGAATGATTGCGGGTACACTCATGCAAACTATCATCTTACTCATTGTCACTTTCCGAACTGATTGGGATAAAGAGGTAAATTACTAAATATCATTTCTGTTTTTTAGTAAGTACAACAATTAGTTAACCGAATAAACTGACCCGAACAAACCAATTATCCGAAACCAAATTTATTCAAATCCGTTTTTCGTTATTACAACCTTCTTTTTTGATGTCAAAGACCAGAAGCTACGCGCAAATTCTCATTGGGTCGCTAATTAGTTATATGTTTAACTTTGGGTTAGTAATGTTTCTTATTGAATGAAATTTAAAATTTCAGGTGGAGAAGGCTTCGAGGCGATTGGACCAGTGGGAAGACACCCAAACACCACTTCTTAAGCAGTAAACAAAAAAATGATTTTTCAAAAGAAAAATTATCTTCCAACTGATTATTAAAAGGATAAAAGCCTCATTGGTTAGTCAACATATATGTTGACTAATGAATAGGAAAATTGATAGTTTTCTGAGAGGTATGGTGAAGAGAAGAGAGTCAATGTAAATTTTGTAAGAGGAAGTAATATTGAGAAGTGAGAATGAAATTATTATTGTGTGCAAGAGTGAGTTTGTTGTAAAGATTTACTGTATGAAATAAATCAAGTAGTGAAGCATTTGATTTTATGGTACACAACATTTTTCTTTGCAAAAACTTATAATTTTATTGTTTCACCATTCACTTTGAATCAAATATAATCAATTGTTTGGTTTTATATCCAATTATGTATATGTCGATTTACAATATATTTTTATTGGTGTTATAAGTTTTGCATCTAAAATTAAAGTATAATAAAATATATAACATTAAACTCTAACAAATAATGTAACACTTGGTAAAATACGACTCAACCCTTAGGTTAGCAAACAAAAAAATGGCATCACTATCAAATTTGTTTCCACTTAAACTACTCCAAATAAAAAAATGGTAAGTGTGACTTATCAAATTTAAGACCAACAACAAATTTTTCAGCTTTTTCAATCTCGTAATGATGTAAAAAAGAAAAACATTGAAAAGTTGAAATAAAAATGATGTATTGTGTACTAGAAAAAATTTGTTGTAGCCGTTTCTTGTTGGTTGTATGGTACATAACATTTTTTACACTCAAATTTACTTCATTTTTCATTTTGAACCATATATAATTAATTGTTTGGTTATATGTATCTATTGATTTAATAACAAGATATTGGTATATTTATTTAAATTTGATGTAAAAAAGCATTTACCAATTGTTTTACACTCAAATTTTAGTTTAATATTGTGTGAATGCATTTTTGCATCCAAAGTTAGTTCAAAAAAATGTAATACTTCATCCCCAAAAAATAATAATAATATTAAACTGATTGAACACTAATTGGTAAAGTAAAGTCAAAATTTTAGTGTTTAATTCTTATTTTGTTTTTGAATATTTTTTTAGTGAACTAAATTTGTTCATAAGAAGCTGGCAAAAAAAAGAACATGCATAAGATTAATGAATATATTTAGGTGAATTTTCTAAGTGAATGTCATTGAATTTGTAAATTTGGTTTTGACAGTTATTGAAAAGGTTTGCTTATCAGCATTCTCAACAAAAAAATATTGTTAAACATTTAATTTGGTTTGCTTATATTTTTTTCTTTAATAGTTTCTAATTGTTTTTATGTTATTTACTATCACTTATATGTTATAGTTGAATATAATCAAATTTTGATCGAACAAAGTAATGAATATTGATGTAGTGATATATTGCCTTTCAATTTTGAGTTTGCTCCATTAGTTTTCTATATTGGTTTTTGTCCAGTTGCTGTCTAATCTTCATCACTTTCTGACATGTAGAGTCATTATTCTATTGTAAAAAATAAACTTTTTCTTATAAAGTAATTTATAAAAATATAATATTTTATTTTATTGTAATCTAAGATGTTGAGACATTTCATTTTAACAAACCTCTTTTTTTTTAGTTTTACAGATAACCCCAAAACAACAAAGTAAATGAATGGAAATGTCCAAGATGACTAGATGATCCACATGCCATGCATATTATTATTTTCACGTAATTAATGAACAATTATACCTACAAACACATGAACCGACCGAAAATGCATATCGTTATTATGTATATTTAACATTATACAGCAGAAGCAAAACTACTTTGGAATAAAGATTAGAGAAGATAGTAACGAAAATAATATTAATATTTTATTATTGTAATCTAAGATGTTGAGACATTTTATTTTAACAAACCTCTTTTTTTTTAGTTTTACAGATAACCCCAAAACAAGAAAGCAAATGAATGGAAATGTCCAAGATGACTAGATGATCCACATGCCATGCATATTATTATTATTACTTTTTCATAAAGTTTTGAAAGCCGTTTACTGTATGCAAGCATATTATTTATATGGCCACTATACATTTAAAGACCAATTGTTGACAAAAAAAAGACCAATTATATGGTAAGTCATTATATATTATATCATTTTTGTTTTTACATGACAAGAGTCAATATTACAATATGTTTGGGTCTATCTTCTACTAATTCGGCTAGTTTTGTCTAGTCATGGCAGAGACGCACTATGATGAAAAAAGATTACAACTTGTTGGAACAATTTTAAATGTTTCTTGGTTGGATATATATGAGATTCGAGCTCGTATGATTTGAGAGGGATACAAGACTGTAAAGATGATAGAGACTAGGAATCATCTAAACTTGGGTACACGTATTCACTCAGGATCAGACCTATTTGATATGGTGACCTCACCTTTCCATTATGGCAAGTTCACACCACTAGCACCAAAACTAAAATAGTCAAGTCCATGATCATCTTATGTCTACATATTTTTCTCAATTGATTAAAGTAAGAAAATACAAACGAATAATTAGTTCAAAAATATTTACTCAATTTTATTTTGTACAAGTTGAAGTTCCACTTGCTTATATGTTTTGTTGTCTTTGTTTTTGGTATTACTAAGCTAATTTAGTTTAGTGCATGTGAGGATATTCTCGGAAAACCCAAAAATAAATTGATTTTCCTCGAACAAGACCAAGAGGTAGTTGATATTAACTTTTATATATAAGAAACAACGTGATATACAGTTTACTGTCGCATTGAAATTTCTGCGATGGCGGTAAAACCAAAATTAGTCAACACTGTGGGTCTAAGAATATTATTAGAAAACATAATGATTTACATGTATATGCGTTCCGGCTAAAATCCAAATAACCAAGTGGTCTACGGGCCATACGAAATGTGTGTATTGTATTGAACTTCTTTTTGCCCCCAAAAGAAAAGTGTAACTAATTTTTGCCATTTTTTCTTTTTAGAACTAGAAATCACTCCACATATATTTATACAAGAAATTTATAATCATATTATGTTTTCATATTCAAAGCTTTATGAATGTAACACAAACTAATTAGTCTAAATATTAAAGTATTTACATAGTTTCATATATTTCCCTAATAGGAATTAGTTGCAAATGTCAAAATCGGCCTAATTTATTCAAATATTAAATCTGAAAAAAGCTGACAAAAAAAGGTGAGAATTTTTTTAAAAAATATTAAGTTGTTTAAAAATATTCACCTACCGACAATGAAATTGAGAAAATTCCACATGAGACAAAATAAAATCAAAATTTTATATAAAATGGTGTAAAGTTAATTAGCGGAAAAAAGATTCACAGTAAGAAGAAAAAATTCTGAAAAATCAAACCGGGAGAATAATCGTTTCAAACCGGTGACAGAAAAGAAAAAAATAAATAAAAAAGATACCGAACGTGAGAGATACACCATGAGACTGTTATGCGGCCTTGGTCAAAAAATCAATCAAGCTCCATATCATCTGATTTTCTACTACCATGTGAACTGTTATGCTCTGATTTCGTAGGAGGAGAGTTTGATTTCGCAATGTACTTGCAAGTCCTGCAACACATTCAAGATCATTTCATCAGTTAATAATAATAATAATAACCTGAAGAGTAAGTAATACGAGAGTGGAAGAAAGATTAGAATTACGCATTAAGAGCATCGGCTTTTTTCCTGATTTCACCAGACTGCAGTTTCGGTTTAGCGTCTTTGGGTAATGATTCTTGTTCTGTGGTTCTCTCCTGGAGCCACCTCTCGGCTTTATGACATTCATCAAGAACCTAAAACAAAAAACATCATGGTCATATAATAATCTAACCAATAGAGTGGGAATGATGTTCTTAGTTTAGAACCAAACTGCGTTCTTTCTTGGAAGAGGAAGAGACTCGGCAGCCATTCGATTATCTGTAATTGTTTTCAGAAGATCCTTTGATGCTTGTACTCGTTCTTCTCCATCTTTAAACCGGTTTTCAATAGGATCGATGAGCTGCTCAGAGTTTCAAGTCGTTAATTAGGACATGAAGGTCACCCGCAGCAAAAAAAACTAACCTAAAGAACTTTGAAAGAGAGAGAGAGAGAGTTACATTTTTGATATCGTTTAACTTCTCGATGTAAGCTCTTTCAGATTCATCGTCACCATCTTCGTATAGCCATTCCTCTGTTTCCTGAAGATTTCTGGCAATGCATTCCCGTTCTGACTCTGTTGCAGTGTTCCGATATGTATTTAACATCTGCCACCAATACACTATGTTAATTCTTGCAAGTGATGAGATTCTTGAAGAGGGAACAAAACCTTTTCTTCTTTTTCTTTTAAACCAAAATCTGAAAGTGGAAGCTTCGAGTAGTACCTTATCACGCATCTCATAAACAAAGGATTCAAGAGCATTTTTCTTATCCTTTGTCGATTCCATCTTCAGATCTTGCTCTACTAAAGAGTACTCTCTCTGTTTGGCCTCCAATAACTCATCCTTTGTCAATGCACCAGAGACGTTCCCAGCAACGGGAATTTCCATTCTTTTGATAGCCTTATGATCATTCTACACAAGAAAAACTAATGTCATGTTTGTGCAGATTAGCATGGTTTGGTGACTCCGGATCCACCAATTTGATTGTTTCAGAAATTACTGGAGATGCAATGATTCAAAATCGGCTTTTTATATGTCAGCTCTTCTTTAAGTAGCATTAAATCATACTTACAGTAGAACCTGAAGTGTCATCCTTTGTCTCAGAAGATTGATGGTTGTTTTCGGATATCATCTCTTCAGAAGTCATATTCTCCTTATGATCTTGTATTAGCTGTTGTTCAGAAACAGAAAGTTTAGGCTAAAGCTAGGTAGAAACATTAGGGCTAATTAATCTGCAGATGATTGATATAAGAGTATACTCACAGAAGCTGAATCGATGGTGACAATCCCGTGGAGATTTAGCTGAACTCTTACTTTGACACGTGCTGCTTCTCCGTGGGAAATTTGAAAAGGACCAATCTACAAAACATTACACAACAGACTAAGAGGTCCGTGAAAGTATGCAGAGAGCAAGAGACTAATGGTGGCATAACCATCCCAAGCATACTTAGAGTGTAGATCCAAAAAGGGGGAAAGCCTAAGAGATAGCATACCGTAAAGCTTCCAATCTGACTTGTTGAATCCGTAGATACTTCGTCATGGTTTGCGTAAAAGGCTTCCAAACTGAAAGTGTTTTCTCTACGTAAAGTAAGAACCTTAACACTTGGAAAGAATTGGCCTTTCGGAAAGAGCATATCATTTGATGGTGTGTTTATGGGACCTTTATCAGATGAGAAGCCGATTGAGAAAGGAAAACAATCTTGAACCTGAAAATGGAAAGACAAATAAACAAAAGAAACATAAGCCACTCAAAGGAAACATTTTCACTGCTTCACATATAGAGAAGAGCGAACCTCATAATCTCTAACTCGAAAAACTGGACTAAGCATTGCACATTGAAGCGCACATCCTCTAGCTACACACTCACTTGCATTCACAGTCCTGCCTAACTCCCTCTTAAACAACGAGCTCAGCATCTTAGATATAGCTGGGATTCTAGACCCTGAACCAACCAACTCCACAGAATGAATCTGATCCAAACTCAGACCAGAATCAGCCAAAGCCTTTTGACACGGAACAATCAACCTCTCCAACAAGCCTGACGACAACTTCTCAAACTCTTCTCTCTTAATAAAACTCTTCACATCTTTCTCCTCCATCAAACATTCTATATTCAACGGAGCTTCAGCATTTGCACTCAAAACCTTCTTCACTTTCTCACACGACGCCCTTAACCTAACACACGCCTTGGTATTTGTATACACATCAACGCTGTATCTCTCCTTGAACTCAACAGCAAAGTAGTTAAACAAAACCTCATCGAAATCTCTCCCTCCCAAGTTTCTATCGAAACCATGAGAAAGCACTCTCATACTCCCAGACTCAAACGACGCCACGCACACCTGCGAATCGCAATGACCTATATCGATAAATACAATGTTAGCCGCCGTCGCTAAGTCTGTTTTGTATATACCATATCCAAGCGCCGTTGCGGTGCAATCATGCACTAATCTCAACGGCTTCAAGTTAGCGATGGCTGCAGCATCCAAATACGCAAGGCGTTGCGAGTTTGTGAAATAGGAAGGAACGCCGATGACACAGTCTGAAACTGGCGTTTTGAGACTCTTCTCTGTAACAACCTTCAGATGCGAAAGCAACATCGCTAGAATCTGAACCGGTGTGAATCTCTGCATCTCGTCCATGTACCGGAGCTGGATTTGGATTCCACCGTCGGAGGCTTCGGAAGTTTCGAAAGGGAACAGTCTCAGATCCTTCTGAACATCGGGATCGTTGAATCTTCTCCCGATCAGTCTCTTTAGCTGCGAGATTGTTGATTTGGGATGCATAGTGGCGGATGCAGCTGCCGCAGCGCCGATGAATCTCTGCTTCTCGCCGAACGAAACCATGGCGGGATTCTCTCGGTTCGATTCATCGTTTAACAGAACGTCGATCCCGCGTTGCTTCGCGACCGCGATGACGCAGTTCTCGTTGCCAAGATCGAATCCCACCACACTCATTTTTCAGTTACTAAAAAAATAGATTTTCTAAAGCAAAGTAACAAGGGATCTTAAGTACGTAAGATACGCATTACGAAATCAAATCAGTATAGAAGACGAACAATGGATGGGGAAGAAGTGACGACGATCGGAAGTTACGAAAAACGTGATGCAGTGACCTCCGATGACTCCGGACGTGGACAACGTGATGGAAGGCGATTAGAAAAAATAAATAAATAATGAAAAAGGGATAAAAGAGACCAATCGGAAAGGAGGAAGGAAAGATACAGAAACTAAATTTTATTTGCATTTAGATCCTTATCGTTTTCTTCATTTGTTTTTTTAACCCATAGGTATTGAATTTGCAAATAATTTCAAAAACTTAACATGTTACTCCCTCCGTTTCAAATTATATGTCGTTTTGGAGTAAAATTTTTGTTTCAAAATAAGTGTCGTTTTCGGTTTTCAATGCAAAATTTATTGATATTTTTATTTATTCTATTTTTCTATTAGTTGATATATGGTTAGATGTATTGGTAATAGTATTTTTATTTTGAAAATATGTGTTTCATTAATTTGTGTGCATAAACCTAGAATGACAATTAATATGAAACGTAGGGAGTATTATTTATTAGTTACTCAAACTTGATTAAGTTTTTATGTGGAAGCTTTTTTAATTAAACGGTTTGACTAAAAATTTATTAATGGATTCTAAATACATTATGCAGATTATGGAGAAAATTAGTTAGAAGAGAGTTTTTAACATTTTTTTTTTTTTTACTTTTTATATCTTGGAGTGATCCATGTCTTTTTTCGCTTAAATGCTTTGTTTGCATTGTATAAAAACTCAGTCAATTACAGATTAGATACATCAAATTAAGCAATCTGCAACTCACATATCTTATATATAATTTTGCATAAATCATATAAACAGATAGTTGTTACAATTTTTTAAGTTTTATTTCCCCTTAAATGAAAGAAACAAAACTCATGATATCTTCATATTACATCCTTGATAAACTTTTGTAATAGAGATCAAAAGAAAATTCACAAAAAACACAAGAAAATAAATTAGAAATCAAACTTCAAGAGTGAAAATAGGCCTAGGTAGTCTGGTTGTTGCTCCACCGTGGAACATCTTCTTAAACGCTTTCACGCCGCCTTGTGAGTGCTTCTTAATTCCGACAAATCTAATGGTGGATACTATACTTCGACGCAGATTAGTCAAACCATTTCCGACCATGGCTTTCAACCGAAAAATCTTCATACGTAGAAACAACAACGACGGAGGAGAACGATGAGAAATCATCAAGTCGGCTTCTTGAAGCTTTTTGTAAATCAAGAACTTGGCTCGCCGGTGAAGTAACTCCTCTGGATCTTCCTTGTTCATCTTTGAGTAATCACATGGCTTTTTGAAGAGGGTCATTTTCATCCTTACGATGTTTTTTTTTTTTTCTGAAGAGGAGAGGTAGAGAGATGTTGGATTTGAGGAGATGAGTTGAACTGGGAAAGTATTTGTAGTCATTGCATGAAACAGTGCTAATGCACTAACTTGTAACTTGTATACGTGGTTTTTCTACAAAGTTTGTATGTTTCTTATTAAAATCTTTATAATAATACAACTTATTTATAAGTCAATTCACTATGATAATGATAAGATATTCAAATACTCTCACAGATGAATCATGCTGCAAGTATAAGTCAACGAGAAATAACTATACCCTCAGATGCCAATCGAAAACTAAATTATTTTATGTAAAGCAACTAAACAAAGTCATCTGTTGTCTCTTTTCTATAAGATCAAGTCAATGAAAAAGAGTTATTAACTACAATACAAAGAGAATAATAGACAAACTAAAGAAAGACTAAATCAACGAGTCCAATTGCTCATTGCATTTTACTTTTTTTTTCGTTTGCAACCCAAAGAAAACGTGCATCCAGCACAAGAGCAACACTGGGACTCTTCATGCCCCGGCAAGCCACATGTTTGTACCAAAACGTCCTTTTTAACAATAAGTCGAATATTGAGTTGTTTCAGGAAGTGATGAAACAGGAAGGCCATGGAGAGGTCTGCTTGTTACGGATGACTTTAACATAAACAACCTGCGAAAATAATCAAAGTGTTAAACAAACTTCCCAAAGACTCATTAACTCACTGTCACAAAGAGAATACACTGTTTGATTTTGATCTTCCTCCAAAAATTATAATCTTTCAGACAGAAAACGAACAGTGATGAGAAGAGAGGAAACAGTGACACAAACAGCTATTCAGCTACCTACGATGGTTGATGATTAGTTAGTTGGATGAAAGAGATACATATTAGATAAAAGAAACGTTTTCATCGGATCCGTGGCGCAATGGTAGCGCGTCTGACTCCAGATCAGAAGGTTGCGTGTTCGATTCACGTCGGGTTCAAACCCCCGGTTTAAACATGATGATTCTAACTTTTTATTTTTATTGTTCTTGCTGAAGTCTCATAAGAACCGTCCGATTGGGGTGACTCTTGATAAATCAACGGCTTATATGAGGTTCTTTACTAACTGAACTAGTGAATTTGAGTTTTGTACCGGTTCTTATGGTTTAAGGATCTCTTGTTGTTGGAACATTCTTGTTGGAGCTAGATTTAGCACTAAACCCGGCCCAAAATAATTAGGCTGTCATCCAGAAGTCAAACCAAAGACTTAGTGGGCCAAGTATTTCACATCTTAGCGTATAGAGGTAATCCATCTTTACTAAGAGCCCACTACAACTTCTCGCTTTGTCCCATCTATTAAGCTGCGCGAGCTAACATGGATGATCCAGACGAAGCACGTGATGCGCAACGTGCAGACTGGTTAACTGACTAACTACGGTTCTTTTTATATATAATTAACAATTAACGACATACATAATGGTATAATTTATCTTTCATCTCTACTGACTACTGTAGTTGTTGGTGGGAAAACACAATTACAAATTTTCTCACAGAAATATACTTGTATAATAGCGACATTAGAGCACCTGTATCGTGCTTAGAAAGGGGTCCTTAGGCAAAAAAAATCATATAATAGTGAGTGAGTCCCATAAGAGAGATGTTTATAATACTTGTTTAAGCACTGATGATTGCACTGTTTGCGGTTTCCGCTGACACGTGACTGTCCGCAATTGGTTCGTTTATTAAAAAAAAATATTTTTTTTTTATAGAAAAAATACAAAATAAATAAATTAAAGTACTCCATTATGGGGTGCTAAGGGTTAATGATGCTGTTAATATATTATATACATATGTAACTCAAATCACAAAAAAAAAACTCAATATCACGACAAAATATTATGATAGAGTGCATTCTATGTTTTAGCCCCACCTCTCCCCTTCCCCCAAAATAAATAAATATAGTATGTTCTTTCATCTTTGCTCAAAAAAAAAGTATGTTCTTTCATCCAAGTTAATGTTATTCACCGTACTAGTTCCCACTTGGTAGCCCCAACATATTTGGGTGGAATTCAATTGACCACCTCACGACTGACAATTTCATTTAAATTTGATAGGTCTGTGTCAGCTTACCAATTTCTTAATAAATACCAAAAATAAAAGCTAATATCTGAATTAAGTCAAAAATAGATTCTAAATAGGTTAATTGTACTACTCACACAGTCACACTTTAATATCGACATCGCTTTAAAAACAAAAAAAAAAACTATAACCCGCCAACTCCTAAATCTGCAGACGTTATGAAAACAATCAGCCAACATAGAGCCGATAACTATATTTAATACATTACAATGACATTAGATTTTCACGTAATTTAATGAACAATTAATTATACCTACAAACACATGAACCGACCGAAAATGCATATCGTTATTATGTATATTTAACATTATACAGCAGAAGCAAAACTACTTTGGAATAAATATTAGAGAAGATAGTAACGAACCATACTATTAATAGATAAGATTAATGCGACCACACGTGCATACAAAAGCATAATTTATCCATCAGTCCCTTGATATGATCTGAGCTTTGAGAGAGTTCTTCATCACGACCGTGAACGCGTAAGTCTCGGTCGGATCGGGTGGAGAATCCGGAACAGGGATCCATTTAAACGAATGGATCATCCTAGCAAGCATCAAGTTGATGTGTAGAATCCCTAAAGACCAAGCCGGGCAGATCCGACGACCCGCACCAAAAGGCAACATTGTCACGCCACGTGTCCCAGTCCAGTCAGCATTAACACCGTCCCCACCTGCTAAAAACCTCTCGGGTCGAAACTTGCCCGGATCCGACCAAATCTCCGGGTTCTCAGTAACCCATGCAGTGTAAAATTCCACATATGCCCCTGACGGAATATCATACCCGCCAAGCTCAGTGTCTTTAACGGCGGCGTGAGAGAGAAGAAAATGTCCTGGAGGATGTCTCCGGAGAGTCTCTTTCACTATTGCTTCCAAGTAAGGCATTTTCGCCACGTCATCCTCTTCAACGACGCCGTTTTTGCCTACAACTCCGACAACTTCCTCGTACAGTTTCTCTTGAATGTTTTGGTCCGTTACTAGATGAAGTAACGCCCATTCAAGCGTAGTAGCGCTCGTGTCCGTACCCGCCGAGACAATCTCCGAACATAAAGTCACAATCTCTTCATCTCTCAGCTCACCTCCTCTCTCAACAGGCTTCAAAGCAAACAGAGAATCCACGTAAGCCGCACCAATAGGACTCACCATCTCTTCGTTAGGACTCTCTTTTGCGTCAACAAATGCACGACGGTTTCTTATCAACGGCACGAGACTCTCGAGCTGCGTCTTCCTTAGCTCTCTCGCTTCTCTAACTTGACGACGAAACAACGGAGTGAAAACCGGTAAAAAGTCCGGTAACGTCGGAGAAGTTATCAGCATGACGTCCTTAAGAACATTCTCTATGTTCTTGATCTTCTCCTCGCTGATCTTGGCTCCGAAACAAAGACATATCAAGATGCTACAAATCGTTAACCTACATTGACTCATAACTTCCACGTAACCTTTCTCAACACTCTCCTTCTGAATCCTCTTCATGTGATTCTCCATAGCCCACGTCCTTATCCACGAGCATTGCTTCACTCTCGTCGGGGTCACGAGCTCCGTCACAAAGTTCCTCCTCAGAGTCCGCCACAAAGAACCGTACTCAGCCGAGTTTATAGCGCATTTTCCGACACTAAACATGAGCCGAATAGGTGAGTCCGGAGGCCTGGAAGCGAACGTGGGGCCACGTTGGACTAAAGCCTCGTGGATGAGTTTTTCGTCCGTGACGATAATCATTGTACGTTGTCCCATCTGCATGGTGAATATTGGACCGTACTTCTTACGTAGGTCACGCATTAGGAAGACGAAATGGCGACGTTGGGATATGACTTGGAGTAGGTTTCCGACTAGTGGCAAACCTTTTGGTCCCGGCGGAATGTTGAGGCTACATTGGCTGTTTCCGGCGGAGGAGTAACGGCGCCACCATAGGTTGATGAAATAGAGAGCAAACAAGAATATGATAACATCAGTAAGATCCATATTTGTTTACTATATGAAAGATATAGAGATATGAGAGATAAATGAAGAAGACTTATAGATGGAGTTTAGGGCAAGTTTTATGGTGAAGGGAGGTTTAGGGTTCTTTATATAGAGAAAGCATACAGTGTAATGTGTGATGAAGGGATCAGCCACATGAACATAACGAGTAATTGGTTTCACCAACCATCTGTGTGCATTTACTTCCTACTGTACATAATGGATATATCATTGTTCAAATTTGAAATTATGTTTTAGCCTAACAAATGATCAGTTATTAGTAGGAGTGTATGACAGTATTAATGTTCTAGTTAAATTATGCTTTCTATAATGATAGGTATACATGCCATATAGGATACACGTAGGCATCAAATTTTCTTCGACAACATTAATTAGGAGGATGGATAAATATTGTTAGAGCATGATTAACCCTAGAACCCTAAATGGGGTTCTAGATTTTTTTTTTTTCAATTTGATTTTTTAAAATAAAAATTAAAAAAACGAACCAATCGCGGGTCACCACGTGTCAGTCAGGGGCAGATCCAAGATGGCTTTTAGTATGGGGCACATAGCCATTTTCTTCTAACTACAAGCTTAGCATATATATACTTGACCAAACTTACACTAATTACTAATGAAAAAAAAAAATTAGGGTGGGGCACATGCCACACCCTCTTGTACATTGGGTCCGCCCCTGGTGTCAGTGGAACCCGCAAACAGTGCAAGAAACTCTTAAGAACCGGTTCTTATTTAAGAGTTTTAAGAACCGGTTCTTATACTATTCATGGGATCCATACCCCTAAGAACCCCTCTAAAAACTTCCTTTAATCATGCTCTTATATCATTTTCACGCTTCAATCGTGTTGATATAGAATGTTCATATTATTATTTTAATTTTCAACAAATATAACAAAATAGTTGAACGCTATTTTAATATTCGTAAACCTGTATGCATATGAGTTGGTTAGAAGACAGTAGTCTCTGAGTCTTAATTACCATCTGTACAATTAACAGAGACAGGTGGAAGTTAGTTGGCCAAGTGTTAATGTATTTATTGGGTCAAAATCCGTATCTATTTATAAATTATTTTCATTTTGTACTTTTATCTAATTTCTCAAAGATATAGCTAGCCTACATATCAAAATTAATGTTCGTTAGTACGTGGCACTGTGTAGGTTTCCAAATTAACAATGATTCACCCCGGGGAAAATTCACCTACTTATATTGTTGAACGAAGACGTCATTCAATACATATATTTTCAAATTAATGGTTATATAGCTAAAACTATGGCAACAGTACACATTATCGTTGAAATGTTAATGTCTATGACCGTTACCGTAATTATTTTAAGTAATTATCAAGAAACGTATATGTAACCATAACGAGGAGACTTCTGGTGACTTCTTGTTGCAGATACCAAACGGCATCGCACAGTAACCATAAACATCACATCTCTCCTTGGGTGCAGCCCAAGGCGAATACCACACCAGCAGTTGCCCCTGCAAATTGTACTGCCTGAACTGTCATGAAGCATCCATGACCAAACTCAAAGGTCAAGTTACTCGTACTTATAACTTCACTGAAAGTTCCAAGTCTGTCATTAACTGGCCCACTTGACTAATATGACTTGGAGTCATTCCAAACCATGATGAGAGAGTTTCTTGATTGAGGGTCAACCCTGAGTGAGTATTGACCATTAGATAGAATGGTCTGGTGTTCTTCTGAAAGAGATTCATCGATGGAGATTGTGTCAGCTGCAGAAGAAACATGTGAAACTTGAAGAGACCAAAACATTATAAAGAATCCGTGTGAAGATATGAAGAACACATTCTCTTTGAAGGTGCCCATATTCGTGTGAGAATTTAGGAAGAATTGTGGTAAGACGGTTTAGATATTTAAAAACAGTCTTCTTATGTTACATTAAGAATTTTATTTTAAGAACTCCTCAATAATCATACCCTAATTAGTAATTACACAATGAAAAGAGGTGATTTGATCGACGGATCAACACTGTCAAACACGTTGAAAAGTATTAACAATAATTAAAGCCGAAGACGACTGTAGATAAAAGATTGAAGGAAGCCAAAGCTAAGCACGACTCTTTAATTTTTTTTCTTTATTAAAAACGTCTCTTTTTTCCTTATATTTTCAGAGATTCAAAGGTTAATCGAACAAAAGTCTGTATCACATGGAGATATTTTTTTATTTTGTTTAGTAACAACAAATTTTAATACATTTTTGCTTAAATATGGATTAATACTTAAAAGATACCAATTGACGATAATTGATAATATCTAAAAAGTCTCTAAGAATTACATTAGGTATATAACTAACTGGTAGTTGGAAATAATAGATAATGACTGATGTATTAATATTTCATTCATAGTGATGGTTGTGATTGCATCCATTCGATTGCAAGTCTAATGTGGCATCCCCAGTGAATCAACAAAGAGAAGAAGGCATGCCTCGTTGGATGAGAGTGTCTAGATCTTTGTCACCACGGCCACTGCAATTCACGACCACTTTGGCACCATCGCGCAGAGTAGGAACAAGTTTGTCGAGGAACGCCAGCGCGTGAGATGCTTCTAAAGCTGGGATTATTCCCTCCAATCTGCTCAATAGCATGCACGCTACATGATAATAGAAGATTATGTAAGTAATTAATGAAATTCTTGTAAGAATTACAAAGAGAGAACTAGTAGTAAGTAACATAAGTAGAGAGGGACCTTGAATGGCTTCTTGGTCTGTTGCTGTGTAGAACTCGGCTCTTCCGGTTTCTTTCAGAAAGCTAATCTCTGGTCCAACTCCAGGATACTCTAATCTGCTACCAATAAAGCATATGTTAGGCTTAATACTTGCATATGTAACATCTTGTCCTTGGTTCGCATAATTAATTTGGTTATCCAACCGGATATAAACTTAGTTTGGAGATTTTGATACGGCCAGGCAAAAAATGTGTTCAATCAGACCGGTTCATAACCGATTACGAGAGGTGACTTGCATGTGATAAACGTGTAAACCTTTTTTTATGATAAACAGACGTGCAAAGTAACGTCAAAAGTTGCACTAGATGTAAAAAGTTTTTTTTGAATAAATTTAATATTAATTTAAAAAAAAAAGTAACGTTAAACATAAAAAAGTACAAATACCAGTAGAAGATTCCACAAATTATTGTAATATATATATTCATAAGCTTTTTTTTGAAACGTAGTATTGATAAGCTATGCATCAAACTCTACGTGGTAAAGATGTAATACTTTAACTCTTAGGGAAGCTTTTTTAGCGGGATATAAAACACGGTTTCTTAAATCTCGTTAATAGACCTTCTCTAAAAGCCTCTCATTAAACATGCTTTAACTCCTAGATTATAGTTTGAGAAAACATAAAGGACATATATAATTTAACAACTTACCCTACTCCTACAGAGTGTGGTTTAAGTATCTGTCCTTGATCATCTTGCAATAAGTAGCTCATGGAGCCATGGTACACACCAACATCTCCAACGGCCAAAGTAGCTGAATGTTTCCCTGAATCCAGACCAAGTCCCGCGGCCTCGACCCCTACTAGTCTTACATCCTCATCCCCAACAAACTCATGGAACAATCCCAATGCGTTTGAGCCAGTCCCGATACAAGCCACCAACACATCAGGCTTCCCACCCCATAGTTGGTTTGCTTGTCTTCTTGTCTCTTTCCCAATCACGGATTGAAACTCGCGTACCATTAACGGACTCGGGTGCGGTCCTACCACCGTCCCGGATAAGTAGTATGTGGTTTTTAGGTTTCCAACCCAATTTCGAATTGCCTCTGAACTCGCATCTTTAAATGTTCCTTCCACTGATTTCACCTATTAAAATCAGGATATAGAACGAATTTTATGTTCAGTTTTACCCCCAAAAAACAGTTTATTGTTCCGTATAGCTGAATATTTTGTTGTTTGAGAGATTTTTTTAAAATAAAATCATCGTTTTAGAAATCAAAGAAAAATAGTATTAGTTTAGATTTTTCCGCGATCTTTGCATTCATAATAATTTTTTATTGTTAGTTACGGATATTAAATTTTCATGGTCGATTTTGTATAAGAAAGCTCATATTTAGAAAGGGAATGGACCCTCACTTTCTTCATCAGCTTAGCAAATACTCCATCCGTTTCATAGTAAGTGTCGTTGTAACGAAAATTTTTGGTTACAAAATAAGTGTCTAAATTAGGATTTCAATGCATAATTTATTAATTTTATTTTTCAGTTTAATTCTCTGTTGGTTGAAATATGGTTAAGTGTATGAATAATGATGTTTTTATATGAAAATTATGTAAAATTAAATGTTTACTTAATCTGTGTGCATAAATCTAAAATGACACTTAATAATAAACAAAGCGAGTATTTTAAAAAAAAAATATATCTATATATATGTTAAAGAAACCATAACGTTTTTTTCTGGATAAATAAACAGAGTTCATGTTGCAAGACCGGCTACGGTTTCCGCTAGGTTATGAGTTTAATTATATAGTAATTACTAGTTTTACCTGAGCACCAAGCAATTTCATGGAAAGTACATTAGAAGATTGTTTCTCTATATCAGTGGATCCCATGAAAACAGTACACTCCAAGGAAAGCTTCGCACAAGCAGCCGCCGTGGCGACACCATGTTGACCGGCTCCTGTTGCTGCCACCACACGGCTACAGCCAAGCCGCCGGGCAATCATCGCTTGAGCGAGAGCATTGTTGATTTTATGGGACCCACAGTGGCTAAGATCTTCCCTTTTCAGATATATCTCGGCTCCACCTCCGGTGCTTTGAGATATGTTCTTGTAGTGTTCGGTTAAACGTCCGGCGAAGTAGAGAGGCGTTTCTCTTCCTACGTAGTCTCTTAACGCTGTGGTAAGCTCCTCCTAATTACAATTAAAAGCACACATAAGATAACATGGCACTGATTAATTATCATGTTTTATTTAATACATGTGAAGTTTACATGCTAAATGATGACGTCATTAAGTTGTATGTCTTACATGTGACACTATGTTGCCTTTTTTTATTAATGAGATTATCGAAGGAGTTTCTCAAATATTGAGATATTAAAAGTACTCCTTTATAAATATTTTTATTTTGTAATTTTTAAAAATTTTAGTGATTCCAGTCCTCTTGTCGGTATGTACGTTATTTTTATTGTTTGATAAGGACAATACTAAGTAGTACGATCAACTGTAATGTTTCCAGTCCTCTTGTCTTATTGAATAATGCCAGCTGATTTCGAATCTGTAAGCCATTCATTTGCTCTATGATTATGTTTTTAGGTGCTGACAAAAAAAATGTTTACAAAAAGGATTTATGTCTTTAGGTTATGTAAAGTAATCTATTATCTTTATAACGTAAAGGTCAAATTGTCAGCGTTTGTTCTCAATCCTTTTATCAATTGATTTTTTTATATAAAAACGTTTGTTCCATAAAGAAAAATATTCATTTGTTTAGATTTGAACTGTGCAGATCATTTTAAAATATATATGAATTTGATAGTTGACAATAAAATCTCTTTTCCGATATTCGTACACGATCAAACAACATGAAATATGAGTTGTAAAATTTTCCCGTCGATTACAGTGTCCTAGTTGGTTTGGTTACATTAGACCATGATTATAGGGGTTCTTAGGAGGATTTCTTAAGAGATGGGTTCCAATATAAGAATCGGTTTCAAAAGTTGTTAATTAAGTTTCGGTTCTTATGAGTTTTTTGCACTGTTTGCGGGTCTCACCGACACGTGGCGACCCGTAATTAGTTTTTTTTTTTTTTTTAAAGAAAACTTTCCAAGAACCCCATGAGGGTTTTTTGGGTTAATCATGCCCTTAAAATCATGTTTATTGCAAGGTTCTTAGGACGAGGTTCTAATTTAAAAACCGTCTCTTAGTTTTAACTAAAAAAAAGTTAAGAAACGGTTCTTAAATATCTTTTTTAGTTAAAGCTAAGAGACGGTTCTTAAATTACGCTAACGAACTTCACCTTAAAAACCTCTGAAAATCATACCCTTATATAGTGCAAAGTGATGAATTAGCAATTAAGCCTTGCAAAACCATGCTATTTAATGAAGTAGAGTTACGTTGGTGAGTTAAGTTAAAGATATAAATAACCAACCTGAAATTCATGATCGCTCAAAACAAAATGAAATTCATCTTCGAGATCTCTCAGGGGAGACATCAATGTCTCCGGTACAAACTTTCCACCGAACCTCCCGAATCTACCGTTACCGTCGTCGCCACGAAGAAACTGGCTCTCGTCTGTTCTTGTTGGGACAGAACCCAAAGGTGGATCAGTCGTACGGAGTACATTGCTTACACGGTGGTGTCTTTTGATCATGGGAACTCCACAAACAACAGAGTTTATGATCATACGGTGGTTTCTTGTCAGAACCCTAGGAAGGGCTTGCCCTCGTACTTGGATTTTAGTCGACGACATGTTTCTCTCTCTTTTTTTTTTTTGTGTGTGTGTGTTGGAAATACTGATGTTTTATGGGAATTATATTAGTGACTTTTCCTTAAACATTTGTGTGGACGAGTACCGTTTTTATAGTGAGTGGAGGTATATGTTTTTTGTTGTACATCCATTTGAGTTTACATGTTTAACATGTTGTTAATCTTTTCCACTCACCCTCTTGATTTTCAAAACAACGTTGTCAAAGTGACAAAGAGTTTATTTCGAATGACCTTTAACTTTACGAAAATTAGTATACCATATAGGTCATTATGATACATTTCTACTAAGAAGAGAAATTTATTTTAGATTTTCCTAATCGAATCAGGATTATCTAAAACTTTATATAAAAATATCTAAAGGCTTGTCAACAAGTTTTAATAAAAGAAATCCTTTACAGCACTTTCATATTGACAAAATATTTTTTTATAACGGGATAAGTTCTTTTTTTAATGGATAAGTACATGTTAGTCATGGTGTTTATTTATTTTATTTTCTGATCAAAGTCATGGTGTTTATTATTATTGGCTTTTTGTAGGCATGTTAAGAAATATGTATTCGTTTTACCTGTTACGTAATTATATGCCTTCTATCTTTTTTTTTTTTTTTTTTTTTTTTTTTTTTTTTTTTTTTTTT
>MU106746.1:54559-105166 GCA_012274485.2 Sinapis alba | reverse complement strand
ATTTTTTTTTTTTTTTTTTTTTTTTGCACGTTTAAAAAATGGTGCATGTTGCTAGCGTAAAACCTCAGATATATATTTTTAAAATATATATATCGTACTAGGTTTTTCTCAGATATTTCTGATTATCGTTTTGAGGATGGCTGCTTTTATGTAAAAATATGTATACTAACTCGATAAAGATGCCACCATGGCTTTTTTTCTTCTAATTAACTAGCTAATTAATCCCTTTCCAATGAATACATGATATATATGTTTTCCCAATACATGTTATATATGTACTTTGCTGATACATGTTAGATGTTTTAAGAAACTTTCTTCAGTTCCTTTTATAATTCTATCTAATTAACTCGTTTTTTTGTTCTTTGTCCCCCTTTCATAAAGTTATAGTCACATTTTTAATTATACCTGAATTATGTTTTATTAATGAATTAAGAGAACGAGCTATATCTCAAGAATGACAATAAAGGTGATTTTGTGAAAACATAAAATCGAGTGATAAATAAAATATAACAAAATAGAGCAAAATAATTGATTGTGGTTTTAGCATAGTTAGAATATAGTTAAATAGTACTAAATAGAGAACAAGTGTCCTTAACTAGACAAAACCTGTAGATCATATAATTCAATGGTATTTATAATGGAACCAAATTATATGCTAGGTTCTTTGCCTGGCCAGTATTAACCTTGGTCTATAATTCTTGGTCATAACTCATAAAACATAATGATAAATAGAAGTAGCTAGGGAATATGAGATGAAGATTTTAATGCATTTCTAAATTAAAGAAGCGACACTTGTTCACTTGTGTCGCATATTCGTTCTTGTCGTGGGTAAAATTTTCGGTTTGATTTTTTTTTTTTTTCTCACGCAATTCACATGTTCTTTGAAAGTCCATAAGTACAAGCGGTGAACAGCTAACTTAATCATGATAACTGCAGTACACTGTACATCACATATTTACTGAAGACATTTCCTCATTATTAATATCTTTTTTTTGAATACTCTCCGTATTAATACTTCCTTTGTTTTTAATAGATATATCATTTTACGATTATTATATAAATTAAAAATATTTATATATTATAAATTTTTAAATAAAAAAATTATTAATTATTTATTAAACCATAATTCAACCAATAAAAAATAAAATAAAATATAATCAGTTATATAATATTATTATTTGCTCACACGTATTAATCAAAAAATTATATATAAATAGATCTATTATCATATTCATATATTTCCTAACTATAAAGGAAACTAAAAAACAAAACAAAAATTAACACTACATATGAGTTGTTTAGCAATTATTATATAATGAAAAGGGTATACTCTAACAATTAACATAGATATGGTCCCTCGGCAAGGACGAATTTAAATGCCCATTTATCAGTATATTGCTGATTTGACCAAAACCTAATTACCTGCATTAACAAGTAGTACACGTACGCCCAATTGTCGCTCATCATTTGTAACGTTGTACTAATACTATTACAAAAGTGGTCTAATTAAATGTTGGTTTACATTAGGAAAATTAGATCAAATAAGCAAACAAAATTTAAAGATTCAATAAATAACCATAAAATTAGATCTTTAAAGAACAACATAGAATTCAATAGTAATTTTTAATCTATATAAAGTAATGCATAGGTAATTGACTTCACTTATCCTTTTTAATATTGTGTTTACTTTTCTTTTAATTTCAAATTATTGCATATGCCTTATATTTATACGTCATAGTTTTAATTTTTTTTTAAACAGAATATACGTTTATTAGTGGATAATATTTACCATGCACACTTCCTACATCGATGTTAAAGAGATGACCAGGTTTTACAATCTGTTACATAGAAAAGACAACTACAATATATGGTAATACAAAATCTTGCATGCTTTTCCCCGTTGAAAAATATATACAATATTTCTCTATGCAATGACCATATCGACTCCTTGATCAGTAGCTGAAAGTCCGGTTCCTCGACCTTGAAGCTGGACACAACCAGCTTGGCATGCCCCTTCACAAACCTCTTGCGTAGCTTCTGTCACTTTCATGCATATTGGCATACATTCTCTGTGGCACAACGGCAATACTTTCTTTCCTAATAGTGCTTCTTGTCCAGCCACAATCTTCGTCCATGACAAAACTGTAATTATCATCAAACTCAGGGTTGCCAAGTTTCTGTTCTTGCTCTTCATTTTTGTTCCGTACGAGAAATATTTTATCTTAGAGAGGGAGATAAGATTCAGGGGAAAATGGTTTCTTGGGATACAAGAAAAATATTTTGAACAAAAGGGGATGGTTAAGATTCAACAGGTAGTCATGGCCTCATATGTGTTCGGTTTCTCCGCGGATTTTTTTTTTTTTTTTTTTTGCTAGTATGATTCTCGGCGAAATATTTACTATTTTTAAAATAAATAGATTATTATATAGAATTTTAAATTTTAAATCAATTTCAAACTTTGCTTAGATATATGAACATACAATATGTCAATTTATTTGATAATTCGATATGAAAGGTTGACTTTCTTTGAATTATTGACTATATTATTAGTCGGATTTCATTTCCAAACATGAAAGCTAATATAACTTCAACCATAGTTGAGCCGAAACATCTCATTTTGGACGAAGAAACTTCCTTGTAGAAGAGGGACCAAGTGAAACGTCTGCAAATAATAAAATAACATTTTTATTTCACCTAAAATCCAACAGAAAAAGAATCTATGCAAGCTCATATTATATACCATAGTTTCATGCATGTCACACATAAAAAATTATTGAAACTTTTAGCATTTTGCAATGTTTCTTACAAAATGATCATATCTCACGTTGATCATAAATAGAGAAGAGTTAGACCTGGCTAAACCTAAGAGGACGATCCTCGCCGTGTAACTGGATGCTACCACTCACAAAAACAAGGATTCCGCCACAACCACCGGCCATTGAAGACGGCTGAGAATCAACGGTGCTGATCAAATGACGACACTGATCGAACGGAAGTTGTTTAAGCTTATTGGAGATATCTTCCACGCCGTAGATCTTTTGGCCTTCGAAAGTAAGCAACGAGGTGGGATTGTAGAGAGTGGAAAGAGAAGATCGATCATTGTCAAAGAGATGGTAATAGTGATTCACAAAGGCCCTTGCAACTTCTTCTTCACTTCTTCCTTTATTTGTCTCTGCCATTTGTATAGAAATTAAATCTGTTAGCAGAAAACCAAAGAGGAATATAAACAAACATGAGCTATCTTAAAGGAATCAACTATCATGGGGAAAAAGATGCTTAATTTGCAAGCAAGGATAAGAATAAAGCGATAATCTTTTTTTACTTTCTTGTGGATCAAGTAACGCATAAATCTTCTTCATTCAATCTTTATTCAGATTTTGACATTGTATGAAGCAATGCTTATTTGATAAAGAAGCAATTTAACATTCATAAATCACGGCAAGACCACTAATAATAAAGTGTTAGAGCACAAGATTCTTAAGGTGGGGTTTTTTAATTTTTTTTAGTTAAATTTAAAAAACGGTTCTTATATTACGCTAAAAACTTTGTAATAATCATGGCCTTACCTTAACGTAAAGGATCCATCAATGCCAACTAGATGGCCAGTAGGTATGAATGGCATATCCAGTCTTCCAATTATCCAAGTAAACAACCTTCTTCACAGCCAATAACGATACGACCATAACCAACATCATAACCACCCTTTGCTCATTGACATTCCTAACACGTACAAGCGCATTAGTGACATACGCCAAAAGCAACCCAACCACATTATACAAGAACCCAACAGAGTACCCCTCTGCCCCAAGCTGAAAATCCGATCCTTCGTAGAAGAAAACAAGCTTGTTCGAATCCTCATGGTCTCTAAGGAACATAGGCACGCTATTGATAATGTTATGCATCGTACCGGAAACGCTGAAAAAGTAGACGAAAACGGCGCCGTATAGCCAGACGCTAGAGTTGTGGAGAATCGTTTCTCCCTTTAGAACCTTCTTGATAAGGAAAGGAGTTGAGATAACGATCAACGCTGCGATTACACTGATCTGCGTCTTGGTAAGGAGAGGCGGACGGTGGATTGGACCAACGGTGAGCTTAGTTCGACTCTCGACGAACTCTACCACAGACTCCGCCGTTCCATCGACATCTTCTTCCTCCATCTTACCTCTTTCGTCTTCTAGATTCTCCATCAAAGGATCGACGAGGCAGATCTGCGGTAGCGATTGAGTGCCGAAGCGGCGGAAAGCCTCTGAGTCCGCTGAATCGATCTCGCAGAAGAAGAGCTTGTTAACGTCGGATCTGTTGTTGTTATTGGCGATGAAAGAGGCGGAGACGGATCCGAATTCGCGGCGGAACTCATGGAGGAGCTTGCTGTTGAGATCAGCGGAGTGGAAGAAGATGATTAGGGAGTAAGGTCTGGGAGTGGCTACGGAGGTTATGAATCTTGAAACGGCGTCGTTGTTGAGACGGATCACGCCTGATTCGGCGGATGATCGGAGGGAAACAAGCTCTGTGGTGAGATCTGGTTCAGTGACCGCCGAGGAGATCGAGAGTAATGCTATTGAGAGGAAGAGAGTTGTATGAGCTACCATTTTCGATCTAACTGATCGGAGACTCGAGAAGAGGATGAAAGAAAATAGATCAAAGGGAGATGGATGGAGTCTGGCGCGAGATACGGGAGAAGTGAAGACTTGTTCAAAATTAAGGGGTTTATATACTGATGCCAGAATTTAAACCTGCTGAAGGAGCTAGAGGGTTTAATTTAGTGAAAATATTAAAAAGATTTGACGGCTGTGGGATTTGAACCCACGCCCTTTCGGACCAGAGCCTAAATCTGGCGCCTTAGACCACTCGGCCAAACCGTCTTGATGTTAATTAAGTACCAGATAATAACTACAAACTCTCATGCTCATTCAACATTCGCCTCAATCAAGAGTCAGTTCAGACATTTTGAGAAATCAGATATATGAGCACCAGCTAAAGATTGATTCGATTGAATTAAAACACTGAAACACAGAGTGTCACTGACATACATATGACAAAATCACTAGCGTCTTCCAAAACCACATATTATTCAGATCGATTCAAGTTTCTACACCAAAACACAGAGTTTCCATACATATATTTTAAGAAGGAGTACTCTTTCAGCAGATTTGCATCCTCCTCTAACTGTTGTCTGATTTTTCCAAAGCTGCAAAAGATATAAATTGCGTTTGAGTTATAAATCCAACATGAAAAAAAAAGCCAAAAGATATATAGAGAGTTTGGAGAGTGTACTGTTGTAGTTGAGAAGCTTCTCAATCAGATCAACATGCGTCATTAGCATACGCCTGCAGCAGTATCTAACTAAGTTGAGCGCATCAAGTGCGTCCCTGCAATAAAAGTAAATTCAAACTCAAAACAAAATTTATTTGATGAGATAACACAGATAAAGTATATACAAACTAAACAACAATCTCTTCAAACAACATATAAATATAACCAGCAGAGATCAGATCATTTAGCTACAGCCTTAAAACCATCAACCCTTCGTTGATTTGTTTCTCCACTAACCAAATGTTGTTAAACTATAATCACATCACAAGACAAGACACGATATAGTCTCTTCTAATAACATGTAAAAAAACAGATTATTAGCTTAAAGTTACTATGGTCCTTACATAAAAGACAGACCAAGTACAAAGTTCTGAACTAATTCCTCTCAAATTCAAATAAAGTAGTCTCTTTTAAACTAGTTGGAGAAGAAACATGTAGCTTACCCTTCAGTGTAGTCAAGTTGGAGAAGATCAAGATACGCATCCCACTTGTTTCCAATCACCTACAAAATCACAAGAGTGAAAGAGCTTCGTAAAGGTCGAAACTTTATCTCTAGAAACGATTTTAGCTAATCGACTCAGAACGTAATTTATCCGATTAAAACATTCAACGAGCAGATTAAGATAATAAGACACTAGAAAGACGGAAAATTCCTAAAGTAAGATTTGAACCGTCCGATTTACCAAAGCCGAGGAAGTGAGACAAACCTTTCCGCATGTAAAGCATCGTACAGGAATAATCATCTTCTCGAGCTAAGAAGTGTGAATCTGTAAGACTTGGGTCTGCCTCTCTCTTTCTCGATTGGGGTTTTAGGGTTTTCTACTTCGCGCTCTCCTTTAATAAGTGAAGAACGCATAAGGGCGGCTTCTCGAAACGTCGTCGTTTCGTGTGATATAGCTGGGTGACTAAAACTGGGTCCGGTTTGATTTGGTTATGTTATCAAACTACTGCAATTTAATCAGTTTTTGAAGCCGGTTTGACTACGCAGTTTATTTCGTCTGATTGTTTCACGTGTCCCCATCATATTCACCAACAAGTTGAACTACTATTAGTTTACCCTACCACCAAAGATTAATATAATCCATAAAATAAAACTGACATTTCAATTAGAATAATATTCTATTTTAAACACATTGATTCCGGTTAGATCAACTTCCTAAGGTAAAGAAAAAAACTGGCATCAAATCCAAGTCTGCTGTAAAAGATCTTTAGTTATACAAAGGAGTTTAAGAACTTTTTGCTTCCTTCAAACCATCTGTTAAAGTATATATGTTTTGTTATGATATGGGCTCATCTTAAGAAACAAAGCTTCAAAATTCTTATAATAGTTTACTTCAAAACATTACAATAAAACTATATTAAGATATTTAAATGGTAGAGATGGCAGAAGAAAGAGATGTTTTATTGATCAACCTGGAATATCTTTTCATAAGAACGTTGGACCAACCATACAAGAAAGGTTACACTGTATATACTATAAGGAATCAGCTTCATCAATTATCAAAAAAAATGTTGCTCTTACCTCACTTTGACACATCTGATGATCATGATAACTCCTGTTAATACCTCTGGTAACCATAAGAGGAGATCTCGAACTGTCTTCTTCCAACTCCATCCTCATTATAACCATAGGGATACGAATCCCCGAAAAGGTAGTCTGAAGTCGTCTTCCACGGATCAGAATCGGTGCTTTCCCAGCAAGTAACTTCAGCCGCACGATTCTCATCCTCTTGGCGTCTTTTGTTACGTAAGACACAAGGAAAGTAGCCTCCGAATATAACCTCGCAGAGATCAGTGGCTTCTAAACCGTAACCAGACGGAACATACAGAGCTTTCACTTCAACTTTATCTACAGTTTCAGGTTTCACAGTTCCATTGCCTGAACTATGATCTTCTTCTTCCTCTTCTTCATCATCATCTTCTTCTTCCTCCTCTTCTACTTCTTGATGATCATGTTCTTCTTCTTGAATGGTTTCCAATGGTCTGGCTTCCTCTAACGGTTCAGAGAAAGTCACACGTTTCTTAACAGCTTTCTTTTCACCATCAGCATATATTCCAAGAGGAACGGGAGTGATAATCTCCGGAGGAGAAGGAGGTTGAGCTTGACCCGCGGTTGAAGAAGGGTAACAAGTTTTCACCGATGGAGGAAGAGGTTTCCCGTACGTTGCAACGATGTCGTAGCCACCACCGTACGGCGTCGGATCGTACTCTTCGAACTCCGGCTCGTTGAAGCCTTGAACATTGCAATAGATACTAAACTGAGGAGGAGACTCGTAGGTTGTTGTTGTGTAGTAATTGGGATCATAGAACAAGTGTTTCGGTTCAGACATGGTAGAAACAGAGTAAGCGACAGATGCAGAAGTTGTCTCATACTCATACTCAGATCCATTCCAGTTATTATAACTATTATTGTAACTCATTGGATCAAAACCAAACTGCTGATGTTGATTGTTATCGTAATAGTTATGATCATAGAGATGATTAACCTGGTTGGAATCGTATGGGAACTCGTAATGCTCGTAGAAACTGCCCATCTTGGAGTTTGATTCTCAGAGAGCCTGGAAGGATAGAGTTTGACTCTCTCTCTCTCTCTCTCTCTCTCTCTCCCTCTCTCTCTCTCTCTCTAGCAGCTGTTGGTTGTTTTGGTGAAAGCAGAAGATTGAGTGGAGCACTGGTTAAAGTGATGTGAAATGTTTGGTTTTAAGTCCGTGTAACGTATTGTTTTCATGTGATGTGTTGATAAGGTGGGCACGACTGATGTAGATGGTGACGAGTGTGTAGTGACCCCACAAATAAAGTTGTCCAGAAGCACTGTTCTTGTCTTGTTGGAAGCGGTATTGAGAAAACGTAGGGCAAACGAGCGGTGGCCAGAGACATTCCAACCAACCAAATATGAATTGAATACGAATACCTTGCTACGAATTAACCGGAACGAACCGTACTAGCCGAGGAGCTTAAACCAGCGGTTCGAGATAAAGTTCAAATCTACATAACCATAAAAAGATTGTTCCAAACGATGATGATACAGTCTCATCATCACTGATACTAGATGATTTTGCATCCGGTTTAATAAGCTACTAGGGACTAAACGATCGATCAAAATCTCATACATTCCGTTACAAAAGGGCCTTGTGTTATCATAGTTCAAGAAGAATCAGAAGCGGCTGGGTCTTGTCTTGGTTTCCTCTGCTGCTCAGGAGGTGGACCATCTCTTTTTCTTTCGTATCTCTTGCTTTGATACTTGGAGTTGTTGCGCTGCTTTGGTTGGTATGTTGGGTATGTGCAAGGAATAATCTCTCCATTGATGTACTTGTCGCCTAAACCGCACAAAACACATCCAAAATATCAAGACAAGGATACAAGAGAAAGAGAAACTTGGAGACACTGTAATCACTCACTAACAGGGTTAGATGGGTTTACCTCCATAGTCCTTGTTCTTGACATCTATGTAGGAGTCAGGCAAAACCCAGAGAACTCCAGGCAAACCTGTGTAATTTTTTGAAGATTGAGCTGTCAGTATCTTGAATGTTTTCTTAGATTAAAACAACACACATTCAGTAAGAGGATTAAAGCTTTAATAACTCACCCTTGAACTTCTCAGATGTTTCTTCATCAATGGTGCATTGAAATCCAGTATATGTGGTGGTACTGAATGCATACATGTTCTTCTTTGCCTCTTCCATGCTGGAAAATACACATACACTCAATAAGCACACGCAAAGGAATTGGTTATGCTGGAAAATGGGTAAAAATACACTAATCCAGTGTAGATACGAAAAAAACAGCCAGCAGCAACAACAAACATTGAAACTTTAGGCATTTACCTACTCTGTTGCACAAAAAAAAAGTCATTTACCTACTCTTTCTTATCAAGAACATTATACTCAAGAGTCCAACCTAAAGTTTTAGTCTTTACTTGCTTACAGTGTTCACCACACCATTTTCTAAAAAAGATACACCATTTGACAACATGCAATTTATACATAGCTTGAAGAAAACATGCGAAAAACAGAAGCTTTCTATACTTCCCTATTATTCCTAATAACGCTAGTTAGTCCCAGTTTGGATGCTCCAACTTCCAAGAAGAGCAAGTACACGTATAAAGACAGTGTTTGAGCTGTCAAATCCAAAAGAACAACCTTTTACTTCTACTTTGTGTAACTGGAATAGCTCGAGATCACCTACGACTCTATTGTAAACTGCAGAGTGGTTCAAATTCAAGCAGCTAAACAGACTCAATTTAGGTTCAAGAGAATCGAAACAGAGTTTTCAAGTAAAGTTCAAATACATCAATCTAATTGACAAGAACTTGCTCACAAGCTATATCAGATGATCAATATGTTTGCACATCTTCTCTAGAGATTGATATCAACCAACAACGGAAGAGCTCTACTGAGAAGAGAAAACGAACCTTCCAAGAACAGTAGCGAGAGTGTTAAGGTAAGTATCAATCATCTGGTCCCTCGTTGGAGCTGGGTCCTTGGGGAACTCCATAACAATCAGCCAGTGGTTGTAGTCGCATCCAGGAAGCATTATCGTCTCCCTCTGCTCATTGCTACTGCTCCGTTTCGACGAGTAATCCGAATCCACCGTCGCAGCCTTGACAATCGCCACCCGACGGCGAGACTCGGCGGTCCGGAGCAGAGGATGATTCCATTTCCCGATGAGGCGGATGCCGGAGAGTGTAGGGAAGCGTGTCAGGTGGGTTACGGGAAGCAGGGTTTTGGGGAGAAGCGAGGAAGAAGAAGTTGTGGTGAAGGAAGCCATTGCCAACGAGCGAGAGAGATACTGTTCCACTCGAAACACTTCGACGACGGATTGAAGGGGATAAGATAATTTTTACCTGCTGCGTCTCCAAGAGGAACCTTTAAAACGACATCGTATTATCGTAAAAATCTCTCATAGGCTCGTGGGCTAGTATTTGGGCCAAGCTAATGGTCAGCCCATAGGAGCGAAACTTAGTCCAGTTTTTTTTTAAGACTCTGATGATTGGTTAGAAGATATAGTATTGAAATTAAGTTTTAACACTTATTTATTAATAACTTATAATTCTCAGTAAAAAGTTCATATAAGTTTTTCTGTATTAATCTATATTTTTGTTTAAATGATTTTTTTATTCGAAATTCAAGATTTTTGGTGTTAAAATATTAATGAATTCTTAGTCACTCTCCACTATTAAAATTAGGCTACTGCGGAGATTTGTGGTAGGTGAAGTAAAAATCGTTGACCTATTAAATAGTCATTCGGCGTAAGAAAAAAAAATCGTTAACCAAGTCTTACTGAAAAAAAAACAGTTGGAAACACAAATCTTTTCAACATGGAATTAACAAGAAATACAAAAAAAAATATTTTTAACGTCCATGAATGGTGGTGAGGGTGACGTCATTAATAGAATTGCCGTTTTCTCCGCTGAGCCAAGCAGCGGAGGAGCTGCCTCCATCATTGCTCTCTATCCTCCTCCCGGTCGTAAAGGCAGTAGGATGCTTCGGAGATGGAAGATCAATAGCGTTATGCCCCAACATTAGCACAACAGTAGACATGTCTACTCTGTCCGAAGCGTTTTCTTGAACACAAAGCAACCCAATGTGTATGCACTTTACAACTTCCCTCTCATCATAACTCTTTGCTTCCATCAGTTCGTCTATGATCTCGGTTACTTCACCGTTCTTCCACCTATCCCAAATCTATACAATAAGAAGAAAAACAACAACATTTGTTTATGTTCTCTCTTAAACAAAATGCAGTTTTCTTGTACTTACATGTCCAAGTAGATTCGAGAACTCATGGTAACAACAGTTGTTTTTCTTTCCGGTAATGATCTCTAACATCAATACTCCAAAGCTGTACACGTCAGATTTTATGGAGAACTGGCCGTCCATTGCGTACTCCGGTGACATATATCCACTGCGCAATGAGGTTGAAACGGCCTAATAAGATTGAAAAGAAGAGTGTTGTGTGGATTGAGAGAGAGAGACTAACTCACTATGTTCCAACGACACGTTTCGTGCTTCCTTCGATCTGGTTGCCTCCAAATATCCTCGCCATGCCAAAATCCGAAATCTTAGGGATCATTTCATTGTCAAGAAGTACATTGCTTGCCTTGAGGTCCCTGTGGATGATCCTCAGTCTTGAATCATGATGAAGATAGAGAACTCCACGAGCAATCCCTCTGATTATGTCTATACGTTTTGGCCAATCTAGAACCGCTCTATGCTCTTCATCTAGTAGAACATAGGGAAAGAAATGAAGTCAGGTCTTTCTCATACGATATGAAGTATATATTAAAGAAGTTATGAACGTACGGAATATGAAATAGTCTAGGCTCTTGTTCGGTAGATACTCGTATATCAACATCTTCTCTTCCAGTTCAACGCAACATCCTAAGATTCTCACGAGATTCCGATGCTGCAGCTTTGAAATCAGCTTGACCTCGTTCTTGAACTCCACCATTCCTTGGCCTGAGTTTGTTGACAACCTCTTCACAGCTATCTCCATACCGTTCTCTAACACCCCCTGAATATATATACAAACAAACTCTTCCTAAGTACTACTACACTGAACTTAAAATAAGGATGATGTTTTTGGCTTCCTTGCTAACCTTATAAACGGATCCAAAACCACCTGCTCCAAGCTTGTTATGAAGTGAGAAGTTGTCTGTCGCTTCAGCGATTGTGGTAAGCTCGAAGAGAGGTAACTCTCGGTTTCTTGCTTTGTCTTGAAGTTGTTCTTCGAATCTGAGCGAGTCTCCAAAATCAACATAACTCGGTGCGATGGTTGTTTCAGATCTTCTATGCCTGTTAGACTCTGTGCTTGACCATGTTTTATAATAGTTACTTGTGACTTAAGAAACTAACTTATGAGCTTAAAAGATATTTACTTACTTTGTCGCTTCCTTACAAAAGAGAACAACATAACCGCTGGTAACATGACCGCTGCAATCAAACTGATGAGAATCAATATGAGTCTCCTCTTCCTTGATGACCCATCTCTGTTCCACCGTGCTGAAACACAAGCATTAAAGCATAACAGTAAACATCTGAGGCCTGTTCTAGAATAGACAAGTTGCAGAGTGTACCTAACTCTTCCTTGTCTACGCGTACATACAAATCTTGTCCTGAGCTCAAGTATGTCCTCGTATCCAACATATCACCATGCCATGTCAAGCACCCTGTTGGTCCTCCTTCACTTTCGTAGTAACCACTTGCGTAAGCTACACAACTGCAGTTACTTAAACATGTCTGTTTGCATTCCTTCAGTGTAATGTTCATATCAACACTTGCAGCTGATATGTCTGGAATCTTCACACGCTCTAGCTTCACAAACACTTCTCTCCTACGACATGTCGAAGTTGTATCTCTCCTTGTGCACCCACCTGAAGGGTCTCTCGAGTTCCAATCCGCTGGCGTCTTGGGTACGTAACCAGGTAAACATCTGCACTCCAACGTGTCTCTACTCAAGGGATCACAGTAACCGTTAAGGCCACAATAAGCGTAGCCGTCGCACTGCTCTTGAGGGTTTGGTCTTAAACCAATCCATATCTTCTCCCTTGCGTTCCACGTAAACCGTTGCAGGCTTCCCACGTCTCTCAGTACCACTCTTGTTATGACTGAATGATCCAACACACCGTAAGTGTTGGACACTTCATCCTGACTATTCACAAACGAGATGTTGAAGATGGACTTTAGTGTCTTCTCAGGCACACCGCTCCACCTTTGTCCTGTCCATGAACCTCCACGCCACAATGGTTTCAGACCGTTGTACATCATAGTTTGTGGAAACCCTCTACGTTCCATACGCAGTGTATAGTTTCCGAGACCAGGGTCTACAGTGAAAACAAGCAAGAACTCAGAGTATTGTGTTTGAAGAACAGAGTTTTATGAATTTCATTGTATTAATTTCTCTTAACTTCTCAGTTACACAATCGTGAATATATATGACAATCAAAGATCCTAAAACCCTAGTACACATGTCATCTATCAATCATCTCCTAGTGATCCAAGGGTAGAGAATCTGTTTGATGTCACCATCTTGTCCTGTGTACTATCTGCAGCTTTTGCTTTGCTTTTAATGTTACTCTCTTCTTCTTCACGTAAATGTGACCGTTGCAGTCTAGCTGAACTTGTCTCAGGCTTGGGCTTACATTCTGATGATTGGGCTTTAGCCTTATCCATCTTGGGCTCGTTGTCATTATACAGGAGATCTCCACGACGTTAGAAAACGATCCAAACCGTCTTTACGTGTGAAACCAAGTCTCATGAACGGAACAAAAGTGTCTGTAGGATGATCAAAGCTCTCCCAGAAAGTTCTTCCTGTGACAGGATCAAGTACAACAAGGTTGCCTAGATCAGAGAGTCTCGCCATTGGCTCAGAGATCCTATCTGACACATTAGTCGACCATAGAAGCTCTGTCTCACTGGCTGATGCATATAAGCAGAGATTCCCTCTGCTGCTGAACACTACCAGACCTGACGTGTCATTAACAGGACGGTCTCTGTTTGCAACCCATATAACAGTCTGCTCAGAGATCTGAGCATACCAAATACCAACATAACGAAGCTTAGAGTCACCAGGGCTGAAGAATCCAAAAGCAAATCTCTTTCCTTCAGAGAATATTGCATCACCATCTCTCAAGAACTGTCTTCTCATGATTGTGTCATTGGCTCCGATACAAAATCCAAGGAGGATGAAGCAGATGAAGAAGAAGAGTTTCATTTCTGTGTGTTGTCTGTTCAAAGCTTGATGCAACGTATAAATGCTACTGTCTCCTATTAAAAGCTAATTAGCTAAGTGGGTCTCCCCTGAACTAACTTTGCAACATCTTAGGTTGAACTTTCAAAAGATGTAGTAACAGATTCATGTGTGACATAAATGATAGTAACCACAAAGACACCAACAATAATCTCTTCGTACAAAAAAAATAGAGTTGGCTCTTCTTGCTCATTAATGCAGTAATACCCAAAATGTTTTTTTTTCTGTTTGATTGATTCATATATCTAGGTTTAAGCACATGCTTTAGGTGCAAACGAAACACCAACACACCAATCCCATGAGAATTTAGGCAATTGAGCCAAGTTCATTAACAAGATTTCTGACAAAAGCTCAAAGAACAGCATCCTTTTCATTCATACAAATCTGGATTGGTTCCAACAATTTTCATGAGAAAAGCTACAACCTGTCTGAAAGCTAGACAACTCATGTCGATGCAGCAGAAAGCTACGCCTCCTTATCCTCCAAAGCCTTGAGTTCTTGCCTCCATTCCTCCAACTTAGAGAACTTCTCCAGTTGCTCCGGCTTTAGGTCTTGGGGAGCAGTCTTCTGCTGTTGAGCTTCTGTGAGTCGGATCTGCAAATGTTAACAGAAGATGAGAAACTGACAATTACACCAAACCGATACAATGTCAACTTGGGTTGCATATACCGTAGTATCAAGGACAATAATGTTAGTAAATGAGAGGACAGTTTATCTTACTTTCTTCTTAAGTGCACGTATTCTCTTCTCAGTGTCTTCACCTGCAGTTCCTGGATTGCGTGCTTCTCCAAGCTCCGACGGTACATCACTATTTGAAGAAACGCTCAAAGCATCCAAACCAGAAACCAATACATTCACAGACTGGGATACAGTCACAATGGGAACAGCTTCTTCCTTGTCTACATTACTTGATCCATCCTCAGAGGTGTTACCTTTTTCTGCAGAAGCCTGCAGAGATGATAATTTCGAAGCATGGTCCAATAACTGAAGACGAAGCTAGTAGTTTACAGATGGATAGAGTTGAGAGACACATACCTGTAATCTCTTCTCTTTCTTACGTTCGTTCCTCTTAGCAGCTTTAGTCTTTGGTTTAGGAGTTGGATCAGGTTCATAACCTGGAGGTCCTAGTGAGGCCATCTCCTTCTTCATCTATTGCAAAGATACAAGGGTGGTATATATAATGAAATCACGCTAATCCATAACCAACTGAGTTTAATAAACTTTAAAACGATTCATTTCTACGAGAACAACGAATCCAAGAACAGAATGCAGAGTGTTGAGGGAATAAAGACACCATACCAAAGAGCCTTTGGACTGATAGATGACAACTTCATCTTCTGGAACATGTCCAGCTCGAATCCGGATGGGTTTCCGGAGAGTACCATCAGGTCTACGTGTAGGCTCCAGAATCCTCTCACCTTCTTTAAGGTTTTTGCTAAGTTCAGACATTTGTTTGTGGAGTGATTTCACAACGTAAATAGGCAGAAGAAGCTGCAAGCATAAGAAACCACACAAACAACCAGTGACTAACTAACTGCCTTCAAAAATTCATGCAATCAAAAGTCAAGAAAGCTAATCAAGGGACCAATTACTCAGTTCAATAGCTCAACACTAACTTAAGACCTCTACTAAGATAAAAATACAAAGTCCCAAACTTTCTTTATGCATTATCATATCATAGTATGAATCTTTGTTTCCTTTGGCTGGTATTAATAACCACAAAGCCAAATCTCCAATACACATCCTAAAAAACATTACTTTCTCGGATTCAAAGTTTGACAACTCTTAAAGCTCATTACAAAAAATTTTATTCTCTAATTCGTCTCCTTGCAGTTAACCAGAATCAACCAAACTTAGTTAGCCTACTTTGATGCAGAGTTACCTACACCTCGGTTCAATAGAGAGAGAGCCGGTCGCCGGAGAGTGCTAGTCCGGTGAAAAGGAAGCTGTTAATATTGAATAGTCACCCTTGACTTCGACCCTAAAGAATGAGATCGAGACGGGTTAACATTCTTCTCCGTGAATTCGATTTGATAACAAACAAACAACAGACTAAAAAAGTTATTTTTAATTAATGATATTATAGCATAATCCATATTCTGATTTGGTTAATGTTAAGACAGAACATCATTGTTTGGGTTGACAAAATGTCACACGTTGACCTCAAATTAAATTTATTGTTGGGCCTAAGCCCAATATACTACTCAATTAGCCTTTGTGGGCCTATCTCTCTCTCTCCTAATGAAATCACTGTCCTGACCAATATATACCACGTAGCCCCATAAGAGCGTCATTATCGCAGTATTTAAGGAGGATTTCTTAAGTTAATTGTAATTAAAAATAAAAGAAAATTCATTATTTACCGAAGCAAAGTCGCTTAATTAAGGGTTGTAAGCGACGTTTCTTACGTACACGCGTCGCACATTCAATGCTTCCTATTCTCTCTCTTTTTTTTTTTTTTTTTTTTTTAACATCCTCCTACTCTCTCTCTCTCTCATCTCTCTCTCCTTGCTTCGTTTATTCCGTGGTTTCAAATCCTTCAACCGCGGCGTGGAGAGAGACTACCGAGCCTTCGAGCTGATCGGAGTGAGCGTTAATGGCTGCGTGGTCTTAGTGAGAAAGGAAAAGACTTTGGGGGAGAGGATCGGTCGTGAAGATAGCAGAGATGAAAGGCGCTTTCGGAGTGCTGATATACGACGACGGTGATTGGCTCGGGGACGTCTAGAGAGGCACGGTGATGAGAGGTATCGGCGATCCGATTAGTCTTAGTTGGCCCAAAATCGACGGAGGAGGAAGAAGAAACAAAGCAGAAGAAGAGACTGCAATGGAAGGGGAAAAAAATTCAAAGTTCTTAATCAAGTTTCTTAACAAAATTAACTTCTTAAATACTATTAAAAATAAATTAAGAGACCCATTAGGGTATGCAGGATAAAGATGCTCTAACGGAAATGAAATATAAAACGTTTGATTATATAATCGATTAAGTAATTTTATCATCTCTTCCAAATATATGATTGGTTTGCATAGAGTCTATAACCATTAACGATGCACTACACATATATGTTTTGCAGTCTCTTGAGACTAAGTGGGAAACTATAATAATGTCTTTATAAACAAGTGATCATGAATAACCACAAGTTGAATATTACGTTTGTTTTTAATCTTAATATAGGATCTTCACAAAGAAGAGAGAAAAACATAATCACCTGCAGAACTTCTTTCCTCAACTGGTTTGTTTTTTTTTTTTTTTTTTTCCGTCAAGTTTTTAATTTCATTCAAAGGAAGAATACATAGTTTACTACTGGCTGAAAAACAAGAAATCTCCCGAAACCCAAGCCCATAGAAAGGCAACTAAAACCCACACCAGGGTAACTTTTGAAACATACCGAAAACATACAGAAATACAACTACACCGAGAATAAATTGAATAAACCCACAATGATGTTAGCACACTATACTTGCACAACCTTTTGACAGCTCAAGATGCTTCTGAACGAGATTTATCGTTGTCGCCCACGGCCCACCGAACGATACCATCAACTTCTACGAACGCCGAGACACATCTCTCCCTCCTAAAGAACCAGACTTTACAACCCGACAAGAAAGAACCACTCATAGTTCCCGTACTCTTTCGGATACGGCAGCTGACACACTTCATGCGTCCAAGCTACGCCTCGATAAAAGTCTTACAACCAACACTCTAATCTCAAAAGATCTAGAGATAAACGAAGTCAATCCCACCCGAACCCACCGAAAACATACAGAAACCGGCAGCAAGAGACAGGAAGCATTCACTACCACATCAAGAACATGATAAATTGCACGTATAGAGACCAAACAACCAAAAGAGAGCCATCAATTCTCCTTGAACTTCATGGATAGCAGAGCATAAAACTTCTCAACAACAATGGAAAACAGTTGTTCTAAACCACTTAAAACGAAAGTCTCCACAGATCGAAGAGCGGGGAGGTCATGGGAAAACGGAATTGAACTATGATAAGGGAGGAGAACCCCTTCACCACCGGTGAAACCTCAACTGCAACCTTGTCACAGATCCGCCAGATCTGACCCAGATCCGGTTAAAACCACACAAACCACCTCCACTCTCGAACTCCCTGCCTTCACGTCGCGGCCAATAGTCTCGTCAGTGCTCCAGCAGTGTAGAAGAACAACTAAAACACAGATGTATCTCCAACAAGAGAGAACTCCAGAGACAGCAACAAGGAGACTATGGCTTAGAGATAAGAAACAGAGAGGAGGAGCAGAGACCAAAAACTACCAATAATCAACCTGAAGGGTGACCGGCGGAGAAAGGAACCACCGGCCACCGTAAACGCAGCGTCTTCTTCTTTCTCTCTCTCTCTGGCGTCGCCTTTTTGTGTTTGGTCGACTTTAATAACTGGTTTGTTTACATTGACATAATTCATATTATTATTATTATTATTTTGGTAAAAATGTTAAATAATTCATATTATTTCACTTTCAACGCGCAATATCTCAAACCACTATGCATTTATTAAAGAATTAAATGTCATTTTACTTTAAAGATAAATCCAATTACAAGATGACAAACAGCTTAAAATGTTTAAGATGTTTTTTTGAGGAACTATGTTCTAGATGTCTTCTTACGAATCCTCATTTGGAAAGCTGTTGCCATTTCTTTTTACCTATTTTGATAACAATTTTACCTTTTGAAATGATCTTAGACATCTATGGAAAGATAAGCACATGCTCAATTAATTGTTTCCTCTAGGTTTTATTCTTTGTGCATCCACGCAAAGAAGTCATAGCTTCACATGGAATTAAAATGTATGGTTACAGTTCGTAAGAAACTAAAAACATATTCTATTTACAAAAACGTAACTAAGAACATATTAAGCGATCTGAAATTGAGTTTTCCTCTAAGTATTGTTTGTTAGTTATTAAAATATCACACGTAAAGGTAAATAGCTTTTTTGTTGGTCATCGTAAAAATTATGTATGATATAACACGCTATTCAAAACTTTATCAAAAGTAGAAAAAGATTAATTAGTTAGAATTTGATGACATTAAGATGGTGATTACATGCGAAACCAACAAAATTATTGTTAATAGACTTGCATGTAGTCATGTACACGTACGCATGAATAGATTTGCCGTCACATTATCATAGATAATTTCAGTAGCGTGTATTTCTTATTGGTGCATGCATATGCAAGATATACAATCAGCATTTACACTATATTTTGTTCCTTCTAATTTTTTTATCATACGCTAATATATATGTCTTTTACAAAAAAAAAAAATGGTTATGTTAAATACCAAGATCCAATGTGACCGATTCGGAATGTTTATTTGAATTATACCACCACTTATCAATATAATAAACTAAATTACATCGTCACTACTATAATAAGGTAATATGTATGTTTAAAAAAATCCGAGCAAATACTAGATAATCATGATTCTCTGTCATAGTACACCTTTTTCACCCATTTAGCACTACTAAATTCAACGTACCGTAACTAATCGACCATATACTTGAAGATCATTTTGGGCTATATCTTTATGATGGTACAAATAAAAAAAATTCAAACAAAGGAGATGATATTATCATGTAGAGTAATTTTTCATCAAACGGTTTGTTTTAGTTGAGATATTTATTTTTCACATGCACATACAATTAAAATGATATATTCAAACTTTTATAATAATTTTATTATTTTTATTTAAATACATAGTCATCTTTTAATAGAAAATGAATTTGAAACTAAACCCAAATGGAGGATTTTTGTTTATGCACAGTCAAACCTAACTCCACTCGCACGATATTGTGTGCATCGTCATTATGTGAAAGAAGTCGAACAATAACTTGCTTACTTAGAAAACCTTTATACAAAAAAAAAAGTTTTTCTTTTTACCACAGAAAAGGGTGTTGAAACTCTTATTTAAAGCAGACAATGCATGCAGTTGGTGAAAATATCAATTGGTGCAAACAAATATACAGAAAACCCTAAAAAGAAACTATTTCTCTCTCGATCTCCATCTCGATCTCTTTGACAATGCAATCACCGGTGACTAACGAAGACGCTATCGTAGCCTTGGCAGCTGTCGAAGGCACTGTACCTGGTGGAGATTCACAGCCTGCCGTCGTTACCGTCGATTCTCCTGACCTGAGAACCACTGCTGTGTCTCCAGCTCCGGCCGGTCCTTTTGTACCTACTCTAGGAGCTTGGGCAAAACCCTTGAAGATGCATCTGCCTTCTTCTTCTTATTCTTCTTCAGGGTTGGCCGTACCATGGGACGCTGGTTCGAACCTCCTCCAAGATCCGTCAGGCACGTCTCAGTTGCAATCTTTCTCTTCGGGTCAACGTGAAGGTCACACCAAGAACATATCCATGCAGGTTGTTAACATTTCACTGGTTGAATTAGCGTTTATATTAAGTTCTTTAATTTCTAGTAGCCAATCATGATTAGAAATTATCAATAAATATAAATATTTAACTTCTTACCCAAGATAAACCCTAATATGAACCAATACGGATCCAGTGATTTATAGACCAAAACCCTAAATATTCTTCCTCTTGAATTAGTTAGTCGAGTAAAATAGCAACGACCGAGAGATTAAACCAGTTTCCTTGTTTTTAATTGCTTATAGAATTTCTCTTATGTTCTTTATTGCCGTATACTTATCACAGCTCCTTGAGTGGAACCTAACTGAATTTCATAGATTTCTTGTTATAACATTATACATGCATGGCGCTCATATGTTTATATTATTACAGGCGCTTGAAAGTAAGGCAGACGCTATTGTTTCAAAGGATGGCAGTGGAAAGTTTTCAACCGTGAAGGAGGCAGTGGCCGCTGCTCCGGAGAATAGCAAGACGCGGTATACTATATTCGTTATGAGAGGCATTTACCATGAAAACGTTATCATCGGGAAGAACAAAACGAATCTAACCATCCTGGGCGAGGGAAGTGACTTAACAACTATCACCGGCAGTTTGAACCACGCTGATGGTGTAGGAACATACGAAAGTGCAACACTTGGTAATTTTCAGTTTATTTCTCTAGAATATTATTGTTTTCTTTTATTTCCAAATTAATATTCCCTCTGTTTTTTTAATATAAATCGTTTTAATATTATGTATATAGATTAAGAAAATAATTTTTTTTTTATATTTTCAATACAAAAACATCATTAATTATTTATTTAATCACAATTCAACCAATAACAAAATAGAATGTATATTATTATTGGTCATATAACATTAACTGGCAATAAATTTTACATCAAAAATTGAAAATGTCATATAATTTGGAACATTTTTTTTTAAAATCTAAAATGACTTATATTTTTTTAAAATGGAGGGAGCATGATTTTAGGAATACTAAGAGCACCTCCAATGGGAGTCCTTAAGGAGGAGTCCTTATCGGAAAAAGAATTAAATAATCAGTGGACTCCACCAAAACTTAAGGATTCGATCCTTAAAATTCTTATATAAGGATCGATCCTTGCATTATTTGCGGGTCCCCACGACACGTGGCGACCCGCGATTGGTTGATTTTTTTTTTTTTTTTGAAAAAAAATAATAATTAAAAATCAAAAAAAAAAGAAAAAATTCTAAGGACTCTTGTCAGTAACACCATTGCGGATGCTCTAAGACTCGTTTATACAATTGCAGGCGTTGAGGGAGAGGGGTTTATGGCCCAGGACATATGCATCAAGAACACAGCCGGGCCAGCTAAGAAGCAGGCTGTAGCTCTCAGAGTCAGTGCCGATAAAGCGGTGATATATCGTTGCCGCATCGACGCCTATCAAGACACGCTCTATGCCCACAGTGAGCGACAATTTTACCGCGAATGTTACATCACTGGAACGGTCGATTTTATCTGCGGACACGCAACAGCTGTGTTCCAGCACTGTCGAATTGAAGCTCGGAAACCACTTAAAGGACAAAGCAACATGATAACTGCTCAACAATGCGAAACCGATACTGAGAGCAAGAAGTCATGGTTTTCTATCCAGAAATGCGAGATAAAGGCGGCTCCGGATCTTGATCAGGTCAAGGGAACGGTAAAAACATTCCTAGGACGTCCGTGGGGTAAATACTCAACGGTAGTGTTTATGCATTCGCTCATGGATGGTTTCATTGACCCCGCGGGTTGGGCTCCATGGAACCAGGAGAAAGGACGTCTGTCTACTTTGTACTACGGGGAATACCAAAACAACGGCTTAGGAGCAGATACAGGCAAGAGAGTCACATGGAAAGGATTCAAAGTAATAGCGGATCCGAAAGAAGCTGCGCAATTCACAGTGGGGAAACTACTACGAGGAGAGTCGTGGCTTAGATCTAGCGGAGTTCCTTATGAGGAAGGACTCTGATTACACTAGTTTTATGTGGGTTTTCATAATAAACTATATTTGCAGTATATCTAATAAATATAGAAAAACACACAAAACACTGAATGCTTGAACTGTTTGAGATATTGCTTCTATCTACTCTAATACGTTTATTATGGTACACAATCAGTTAGCATTTAAATGTGAAGATATGTTTCAGTCAGTAATTTGTGAGAAATTCGTAGTAAAAATGAGAATTTATTATATAATGAATTGGCAGTTTATTTCAGTTTGTGTTATTTTATATCAATAAAATCTGCTATTTAGAAGTTATCTAAACTATAAAAGGAGAAAAACATTTAATGCAATGACTTTTTGAGATTTTGCAATTTTTGCTGCTATTAAATCAAATAGCATTTACGGCCAAAAAAGAAAGAGAGAAAAAAATCTATTCACATTTAAATGTGAAAATATGTTTCAGCCTATATAATTCTCACATGATTTCTCAAACACTTTAAACAAAGAATGGTTGCATACATCAAAGAAAACCTTTTCTTGGTTCTTACAATTGTTCTACTTCCTTTTGTTGTGTCATCATATGGAAACTTTAGTATGATGGTTACAAAAAATGAGATCGACATCATATGTACAAAAAAAGATGTCAATTCTTCACTTTGTTATGAGCTTCTAAAATCAATACCTAAAATTTCAGCTTTAGATTTTGATGGCCTCACTAAATTTCTTATTAAATATCAGTCTCGAAATGTTTCAGATGCATTGAACCAAATAAAGTTGTCTGCAGGCAATGCAACGGATTTGCGGACAATTGATTTATGTGTACAATTATATGAAAATACTCTTTATGACACTGATCATATTCTCAAAGCTTTGGCGGCCAAGAAATACTACAATGTAAGCATTTACATCATAGGCTTAGATGCCAATATGGATACATGTAGAGATGAATTAGTCATAATGAAGCCAAGACTCGAAGTCTTGATCGCGAGAAATAATGTCATTACAAATCTATCTTCCATTATTTTGTTTATTCTGGACTGTTACCTAGCAAAAGAAAAGGAATATTGTTAATTTACTATAATGATATTGTTTGTTCTGATGTTTTCATTGCCTTTTTAATATAAAAATAACTAATAAAACTTTGTCATACTTTTGTGAAAGATTAAGGAGGAGTTCTTGATTCTTTGTGTATACAAGTTTAGTTAGATTCTCCGAGTACCCCATGCATTATTTCCGTTAGCAAAAGAAATTGTGCCAAAAATAATTATTTTTTCTTTTAATTTTTGTCTTTTAGGAACATGCAAATGAAATAATAGTTCTTTGTACTTCCACGACCTCAATTATATATGGTGTTGCCTGTTTGAACATCATTTAAAACTACTTAGTTTTTTTTCCAGAATATGTATAAAATATAGGGATATATAGGTATTGCCACTAAAGATTTATTCGCCTTCTTTTCCTTTGGCTTTGTCCGTACCATGGTAGTTTAAGGTATATTGCCAGTTTTTTCCTATTTATATACTATTTTGTGACAAAAATATTTTAGTGATAGTGATAATATTTTGTTTTAAAAATATTAATTATTAAGATAAATATAACTAATTTATAATTATAGAATAAACCATAGCATAAATTTTATTTAAAATACTCTCTATGAAAAGTTTAAAAATTGTAAAAAATGTAAAAAAGTATGATAAATATAATAACATAAATACAATAAACCAGTAAATATATGGTGATTAGATTATGCATTTATTAGATACTCCTTCTATCATTATATCATTATATGTGGTCTTTTAAAAAAAAAAATTGTAAAATAAATAATATTTTCGTTATTCTAAATAAATGTAATGTAATTTAAAATTAGAGACCAACTACAATAGTGTATTTTTATGATTGAATTAATTATATTTAATAATAATTTTTTACATCAATTTAATGATACTTTTATGTAATCAAAATAAATTATATAAAAAATATATTTTAATTAGTATTCGAAAATCTTAAATACCATTTATATTGAAACGGAAAAAATATTTATTACAGTGAAAAGAATATAAAAGTGAAATTGTACGTTAGCAAATAAATTAAAAAATTATCAAATGCAAAAAAATAAAGTTGAATTAGGGGCGAACCAACATTTTTATTAGGAGTGTAAAATATTTATTTATCAAGTTTGAAATTTTCACACATTGGCATTCAAAATAACTATAACTAATTAGTAAAAAAATAAATTCTAGAATAAATTTTATTCTAAAAAGATACCAAATCAGTGAAAAGTTAAGAAAGAAAAAATAACTAAAAAAAAATAAATATTATAAATGGCACAAATACAATAACCAGTAAATACATGGTAATTGAATCATCCGTTATCAAACCATTATTAGAGATGAAAATATAAAAAGTGAATTTTCATATTGACTCTTTTAAAATACAAAGTAATATATTTTAAAATATAAATTAGAGCTTTAACTTCATTTCAAAAATTCAATATCAAAAATGGCATTTATGATAATTCACTGTAATTTTTCAATATTTTCTTAAAAATATATATGTAGAACAGTGTCTTTAATTATTTTCAATATCTAAAAATTTATCTCTAGGAAAACTATTTAAAATAAATAAACAATCTTAACTAAATAATAAGTATAATTTTTTAAAAATACATAAATTATGTACAAAATATATAATACTTATTAAATAAAATTCTGTAAACTAAAAATAATCTCATGCTTAATATATGTATAGAATTTTGAATTCGTTTAAAACAAAACATATTGACTAACTTTAATACAACTACAATTCTGAAAATTCTATGAATTATAAGAACACAAAATTAATGCCCAAAGCAAATAATTTTGACCATAATTAATTATATGAATTATAGTTGCTCCTATCAACTCCAATAAGCTTAATATGGTACACAATCTGTTAGCATTTAAATGTGAAGATATGTTTTAGTTTATAGTTTGTGAGAAAATCACCCTAAAATGAGGATTCACTATTATGTTAATTGTGACCTTATCTAAAATTTGTGTTATTTTTTTGTATTGTAAATCAATGAAATCTGCACTTCCTATGGTATATTAGCATTTACAGCCAAAAAGAAAGGAAAATACAAGATCTGTTCGCATTTAAATGTGAAAAGTAGGTTACTACCTATATAAAATCTCACTTAACTTCTCCACTTTTTTGAACAGAAAAATGGTTCCATATGTCAAGAAAAACTTTATTTTGGTTCTTACAATAGTTCTATTTTCTTTTGTTGTGTCATCATCATATGCAAATTTTAGTATGATGGTTACAAAAGATGAGATCGACACCATATGCACAAAAGAAAGTATCGATTCTTCAATTTGTTACGAGCTTCTAAAACCGATTTCTAAATTTGCAACTTTTGATTTTTCTGACCTCGTTAAATTTCTGATCAAATATCAATCTCGAAACGTTTCAGATGCAATGAACCAAATAAAATTGTCTGCAGGCAACGCAACGGATTTGCAGACAATTGATTTATGTGTAGAATTATATGAAGATGCTCTTCATGATAGTGATCTATCCCTCAAAGCTTTGGCAGACAAAAAATACTTCGATGTAATCAATAAAATCATTGGTTTAGATACTGTTATTTCTACATGTACCGATGAATTAGTACAAATGAAGCCAAGACTAGAAGTCTTGATCAAGAGAAGTAATGTCATTAGAAAGATACCTTCCATAATTTTCTATATTCTGCAATGTTACCTAGCAAAAGAAAAAACAAAATGTTAATTTACTATATTATTTGGTCTGATGTTGTCATTGCCTTTTCAATTTAAAAATAATAATAAAGGTTTTCCTTTTGTTTTTAATATTTTATTTTCTAGCATGTCTTTGTATCTTTACACATCAATGATATCTGCAATTTAAAAGATATCCAAATTATCAAAAAAGAGAAAAGAGAAAAACTTTGAATGCTTTAGCTGTTTGAGATACTGATGCTATCAGTTCAAAATCAGTTTATAATATTTTAGCATTAAAATGTTAAGATATGTTTCAGCCTATAGTTTTCACATAATGAGAATTTACTATAGTGCGCATTCCAAATTTGTGTTATTTTCTTAATATATTTTAAATCAATAAACTTAGAAGTTATCCAACCACAAAAAGAGAAAAAAACATTGAATGCATTGGGTTTTTGAGATTTGTTTGCTATCAAATCAAATTGTTTTATGATATGTTAGCATTTATGGCCAAAAAGAAAGAAAAAAAAAACAAAATCTGTTCACATTTAAGTGTGAAAATATGTTTCAGCCAATATAAATAATTTTTGTTTGTAACAGTAAATCTCACAGAAATTCTCAAGCACATTAAACAAAATGGTTGCATACCTCAAAAATAACTTTTTCTTGCTTCTTACAGCTGTTCTATTTCCCTTTGTAGTGTCATCATCGTATAAAAACTTTAGTATGATGGTTACAGAAAACGAGATCAATAATATATGCACAAGCAAATATGTCAATTCTTCATTTTGTTACGAGCTTCTAAAATCAACTCCTAAAATTGCAACTTTAGATTTTTATGGCCTTACCAAATTTTTGATCAAATATGAGTATCGAAATGTTTCAGATGCACTAAACCAAATAAAATTGTCTGCAGGCAATGCAACGGATTTGCAGACAATTGATTTATGTGTAAGATTATATGAAGATACTCTTGATGACACTGGTCTTATTCTCAAAGCTTTGGCAGCTAAAAAATACTTCAGTGTAAGCGATTACATCTCAGCCTTAAATGCTGATGTGGATACTTGTACTGATGAATTAGTAATAATGAAGCCAAGACTAGAAGTCTTGATCAGAAGAAGTAAAGTCATTATAAATATATCTTCCATTATTTTTTGTATTCTGGATTGCTACCTTATAAAAGAAAAACCAGAATGTTAATTTTAATGGTATTGTTTAGTCTGTCGTTGGCATTGCTTTTTTTCTTTCTAATATAAGCATGACTAATAAGGGTTTGGCATAATTGTCTGAAAGACTAAGGAGAAGATCTTGATTCTTTGTGTATACATGTTTGGTTTGATTCTCCTAATTCACCATGTATTATTATCGTTAGCAAACGAAATTGTGCCAATTTTTTTTTTTTTTTTTTTAAATTGAGTTTTTGCCTTGGATATACAAATGAAAAGCATTCATACACTTCTTTAGATAACACACGTACCAGCAAATGAGTAGTGGATCAAACAAAGAATTGACATGAGTATTGATATACGTACATACTCTGATACCCACCCAATAATACCTCTCAGCCAAAGGAAAAAAAAATCATATCAAATCCTAATAATCCACGGTCGACGTTCTGTAGGGCTTCTTTCAAATTTATAGAATTATGGAAGCTAAAATGACAAAGAAAGTTGAATACTGTTATATACACGTTTGTAGATTACAACGGCTGTATGTGAACATTATCATCAAATGCATTATCATTACAAAGAGGTGGCTATATACAGATTGCGCTGGTACACTATTGGCTTCTCAATGTTTATCCTTTCAGATCGAACTTCTATGTTTGCTATATATCACAGCTTCAGAAACAAACATGAGAGTTTCCTTCTCACATGATTCTTTGTGATCAATTTAATCAATAATTGAACTTATGTATATTTAACTTTATAATTTTAGTTTACTTCTCTAAATTTTTTATTTAAAATATTTATATTGATGCTACTTATACTTTAAGATCATATAATATATATATATAATTACAAACATTAAAACACAATAAATAAATTGAAAAAACAAGCATTAAAATAGGAAACTTAAGTAAAACACAATAAATAAACTAGAAAAGATAAGTATTAAAATAGGAAACTTAATTAAATTCTCAGTGACATGACAAGCAGTGTAAATAAGTTAAAAACTAAGAGGTATTTTTAAATTGTACTTCTCTTTTAATAATATAGATACATGTACATAAACTTAGTTTGTTGTATATATATAGTTTGAATATGTTTATTTAAATCTAATTTAGTATATTTTCTCTAATTTTTATTAAATTTGTATTAAATATCATTTATTTTTAGAAAATAATACATACTCAGAAAGTAAACATATTAATTAGTTAGGACTTTAACATCACGATAGAGGTTAATAAGTTCTCAACTCGATCGATTTGTAAATCATATCTTATCTCCTTTTACAACTTGTAAATCACATAGAGTGTAATATAACACCACGTGCGTCCACCAATGGTCGTGTAAAAAGATTATCATCGGCTCACCCACCTAACTAATATTATTTAGGAATCCTATTATTTATGTAGAGCTTCATTATTCATCCTGTCATCTATACACGGAATTTCTTTTTCTCAATAATCATAAGAAGTCATAAAGTGCTGAGAATATCTTCTTTCTGTTTTTTTTTTTTAATCTCAATTTCTTCTTCTGTAACCTAGTTCAAGACACTTCATTTTACTTTTATTTATACGTAAATGAGTTTTGCATTTAACTAAGGTAAATTCGGATAGTTAAATTAAAGTAAACATAATGTGTGTGTTTCCACATAAATACTAGTAAAATGAAGTGTTAACCATATCTCTCTATTATAGTGAGGTATCAACTTTTAATTTTTTAAAAATTGGCGGAATTGAAAAGCAATTTATAATATTTTATAATTGTTATAAAATGCCAACAACTACTACCTTCCACAAAAACTGTGTTTGTGGATGATAGCAAAAAAACCATTCAGATCCTAAATAATTTTGTGGTAAAACTAGATATATTGTTTATTTAGTGTTAAAAATATAATAGTGTGTTACCTTAACTGAGAATTTTAAGATTTCTTCCAACTTTGTTAATGTTATCTTTTATTATGGTATATAATCTACCACAAAATGAAAGTACTGAAGAATTTGACCGTTTGCTTTTAATTCAAAAAACATTATAATCTGCTAGCACATACTGCAAATTAAAAATAAAAAACATACTTCTAACATATTAAGTCTATATATATAGTTCAGCAAATATAAATTTCATATCTTCTCAAATATTAAGAACAAAATATGGCTGCATACATCAAAAAAAACTTTTTGTTGGCTCTTATGGTTTTATTTCTTCTTGTTGTCTCATCATATGCAAGATTTAATATGATGGTTACAAAAGAAGAAATAGAATCCATCTGTACAAAAAAAAAATGTCAATCATTCACTTTGTTTAGAGATTCTAAATCCAACTCCTGAAATTACAAAATTAGATTTTTCTGGTCTGGTCAAATTTTTGATCAATTACCAGACTCGAAACACTTCAGATGCGCTGAAGCAAATAAAAATGTACGAAGGCAACACAACGGGTGAGGATTTGAAGGCAGTTAAGTTATGCGAGGAATTGTATGACGATTCTCTTTTTCATAATGAACGTGCTCTCAAGGTTTTGGCAACTAAGGACTACGACAGCTTAAACATTGAAGTCGGATTTACATTGGCCTACATGGATACGTGTAATGATGGACTGTCAAAAATGAAGCCAGTACCTCAAGTTGTGATCACTAAGAATAGTGACATTAGCAGTATGTCCAGTATTGTTTTAGTGATTCTCGAGTGTTTTCTAAGAAAAGTAAAAATAAGATGTTAGTAAACGAAAGGAACTTATAATATCAAACTAATCGATGTATCTATTATAATAAAGGACAATTTTCTTAAATAGTTTGTTTTTAAGTTTTTGTCACAAATATAACATTAAAAATGATTAAAATAGTATTTTTCTGTTTTCAAAATTTTAGTTTTAATTTTTAATTTTTTGAAATTTGAAACCCTAACTTTCAAATGTAATAATTTAACTCTAAATCTTAAGTCTAAATTACTTAATCCTAGAAATATAAGTATTTATTTATCTCTTTAATAAAATATTTTGGTCATTTATTTTTCTTGAAACCTATTTTTGTGATAAATGGTGTATTATCTATGACGACTGATCTTGATTCAGCTTCCTGATATGATATGCCACAACAACGTTACGTGAGGAAGAAGGATAAGAATGAAGAGGAGAAGAGGGAAGAAGCTGACGTGGCAGTTTAAAACGGCTTGGTCAAAGAAGCGATTGAGCAAACACTCTCTTTCATTTAGAGTCTTTTCCATTATTGTTTGTTGAGTTCGTTAATTAAGAAACAGAGAGGGAAAGTGAGAATCATCTTTGGTATTGTGAAGTGAGTCGAGAGACTTGAGGAGAGGCATGAATCATCTTCCCTGTTGCAGAAGAAGACTTCCCTAAGGAGACAGAAGGAAAAGAAACCGTTTATGTATTCTTAGAAGATCATCACCAACCATTAAACATGGGCCTAACAACAAAGTTTGCAAGCATATGAGATTCTCAAAACATAATAATATAATATAAACACACATATTGGTATTGTGAGCTTAACGTCCTGTTACAGCAGTGAGACTCGCATCATTGATAGTGACCATTTGACTACTCCGGTCAGAAGATCCAGCCACAGAAACTTCTCTTCTTGCTATAAACGCAGGTTGCTTTGCCTCGGGGAGGTTTGCATTCTTGGTCGTTAGCATCCAAATCACGTTTGAAACATTCGGTCTATCATTCGCAAGTTCTTGCACACATAACAAACCAATCTGAACACATTTGGCTATTTCTTTCTCGAAACACTCTTCAAAGACTGTTGGATTTGCTAGAGAAGCAGCCTCTCCATCATTCCACAGGTTCCACGCCTGTAAAAATACAAATTTACAGGTTAAGTTTCAGAGCTAGTAAAGTTACTTAACACTGATTAGTAAGTAGTACTACACTTACGTAAGGTAAAAGGTTGAGATTATGTTCTTCCTTGTGAGAGTTTCTTCTCCCACTTATAATCTCTAGAAAGATAACCCCTAAGCTGAAAACGTCTGATTTTTCTGAAAAGTAACCTTCCATTGCATATTCCGGTGACATATAACCGCTATAATAACAAAGATTCATTCATATTGGTTTCAAAATGTTTGTTAAGTGTATTTTGTAGGGAATGGATACTTACTATGTTCCAACAACTCTTCTTGTTTCTGCTTCATTTTCATTTGTTTCGAAAACTCTTGCAAGGCCAAAATCAGATATCTTTGGATTCAGATTGTCATCTAACAAAATATTGCTGGCTTTTAGATCTCTGTGTATGATCTTAAGTCTTGAATCTCTGTGAAGGTACAAAAGACCTCTGGAAATTCCTTCCATGATGTTGAACCGAGTCCTCCAATCAAGAACCTTTTGCTTAGTTGGGTCTAAGGAAAGATTACTAAATAGTAAAAACAGAGTTGGAAAAAAAACAGAGTTTAAAAACAGAGGTCAGAAGCTTACCAAATAGATAGGCATCCAAGCTTTTGTTAGGCATGTATTCATAGACTAACAACCTTTCTTCACCTTCAATGCAACAGCCAAGTACTCTTACTAAATTTCTATGCTGCAACTTTGAAATCACAACCACCTCGTTCATAAGTTCCTCTAGCCCTTGTCTAGAGGCCCGTGAGAGCCTCTTTACTGCAATCTCTTGCCCTTCTGGTAACTTCCCCTGAGAGAAAAAAAAACACAGATTACACATGACTATTGTCAGAAGGATTCTTGTTTAAATGCTATACCTTGTAAACAGGACCAAACCCGCCTTGTCCGAGCTTGTTTTTGTGAGAGAAGTAATCCGTTGCTTTAGCTAACACTTGAAACTCAAAAACTGGAAACTCATTAGGCTTGAACGTGTAAGGAGACTCGTTTTCACTTGTAACTGGTTCCATTCTATTAAACATTAGCTCTGGCCTTCTACGGCTCTCTGGTGCTGCTAAGGCAAATAAGCAATATTCAAAACCAATTATGACTCAAGAAAACAATCTGAAGTCATTATAAATGAGTAAACCAAAACTCAAACCTGAACGTTTTTTGAATTTCTGGCATGCTAAAAGAAGAAAGGCCGCAGCAACAAACGCAGCGCCTATCACAATTGCTAGATGGCTATGTCTTTCTACAAGATTTGGTGAGAACACATAAAGTCAAATGAGATGGAGTAGAAAATAAGTGAGATTATTTTTTACTCACTTTCAGTATGTGCAACCCGGATATAAAGATCAATGCCACTTGCCAAAAATGATTGCATATCAACTAAGTTACCACTCCAAAGCATGCATCCTATTCTTCCATCATAAGCATAAGCTGTGCAAGAACAGTTCTCTAAACATTGTTTAGGACAATCCTGCTCATTAGCTAGTGACCGTTCTGCAGAGACTGGTACTTTCATCTTCTGTAGTTTCAAAAACCCATCTCCTTTTCCTCTACCACCACCACCATTACTACTACGTACATTGTTCTGCTTCTCGCAAGGCAATGGAACTATTCTCACACATCCATTAGTCCAGTTCCCATCATTCCACTCTGCTTGATTCTTTGGCACAAACCCTTTAACACAGTTACAAGGTGGAACTTCCCGAGAACTGCAGCTCGCAAATGGACCACATTCACCGTATGCATCACAAGTTGTCGATGGAATAGCTCCGATCCTCCAATCTCTCGTAGAAGTACTCAAATATCTTTGATACATGACTCCATCAGGATCCAAGTGATAAATGAAAGAATCATTACCATAAGACAATGAAGCTGTTCCTTGGTAATCATTGTTAAGGTTAAACCCGTCCACATCCGGTAAACCGATGAAAAACTGACCGTTCCACAGTCCGCTACGCCAGATTGGAACATTGTTCTTCCATATCAGAAGCTCAGGATAATCAAAAGGAGCAAGACCAGCTGTATAGTTCCCTGTTGAAGGATCAACATAGCTTTTCCAAGAAGTAAGTTTCAGATTCTCTCTGGTTCTGTTGTTAGTCCCAAGACTCATTCCAGGCAAGAAAGTAGTATAAGGATGCTTGAAACTCTCCCAAAGAATCTCACCGTTGTTTGTGCTATCTTGTAGCCTAAGATTCCCAGTATCCATGAGCTGAACCAAAGTAGTTGAAGCAACGGTTGAAGTGACGTTTGTAGACCAGAGAAGGCGGTTTCGACCATCCATAACCACAAGATTTCCATCTTCAGAGATGGAAACAACACCGGAAGTATCATTAACCGGAGTGTCTTTATTAGCTACCCAAACCACAGTTTGAACTGGAATCTTGTCGTACCAAATCCCAACATAACGTAACCGAGCAGTGGAATTTACAGGAGTGAAGAAACCAAACCTGAAAACACCACTTTTGCAGACAAGTGTCTCTGAGTCTTTGATTGGAGTCGAGAACGTGATTCTGTCTTCACTGAAGCAGAGCTTCAACGAGAAGCAAGAGAATGCTGCAAGCAGAAGAAGAACAAAGCGACAACGTGTGTTCACAAGAACCACCATAACTATTTGAAACAGCACTGTTCCTGTTTTGTCTCTCTTCAGAAGATATTTCTCTAAGGAAGATAACGTAGTCTTTGGCTCCACAGTCCTAAGAGAGAGGGCATTGACTTAGACAGAAGCAAGTCTTCAGATTTTTTTTTTAAGTTATTGAATGGTGTAAGATACACCTACCATCGCAGCTGATAATAACTCTGGATATTAATGATCAACTTGGTTTTATCTTTGTCCTTTGGTGCAGCCACATGGTATAACTATTCCAATATGGCAGCTAACATCTTTTTTTTTCTCTATAAAAATTACAAATCAGTGGTAAATACAAATGAACATGGAAATACTTAAGATTAAGATTACAGAGACCAATGAGACTGAAGCATTAGACCTACGGTTCTTCCTTTACTGTTTGTGAGATAGACAAGACCTGGACTTAAGCTAAACTGATGTCCTATGTTGAATTTGAGATACGATTCCACTTGAAACCGATCATGATTTCTTGAACCATCGACGACTCCTCCAACGCTCATGCCCCATCCCACTTCATCCTCTGGTTTGTCTGTAATAGAAACTGACCATTTCACTTGCTTCTCTCTTGAGTTTTGAATTTCAATCCATCCCCCAATTCTTGTAGACTCGTCCATTAGAGAGTCTAACTTCAAAGCAATGGAACTAGAAGAGGGCACATGATTCGTGCCTCTGCTCATTCTCTCTGGAGGATGTGTTGATGGTTCAGGCTCTGTAGCAATACTTCGCCTTAGGAAACTTACTGGGACTGTAATCGCTCCGGCAGAATAATGGAGGCTGTTAGAGGGTGATAAAATCTGGTGACAGCCAAGTAGAGATAGTTTTACACCTCTCAGAATGTGGCAGGTTACTTGCCCGAAAGTTCTGAAACAGTGGTTCGTTGCATTCAAGCCTTGTTCCCCTTCAAGGTTTGTGATGGATTGGGCTAGTGAAGCTGCGATGTTTGACTTTCTGACTGCTAATCCTATGGCACTACCGTTATGTTGGTTTAAAAGCGGTGGTCCAAGTTCAGAAACTTCTGTAAGATTCATTCCCTGCAAGACAAAGGTTGTTTTAATCATTTACCCTTTTGTGTGTTTAAGATGATCCAACCAATCTGCGACATTAACTGGTGCTCACCTGGTAAGAAGACACAAGAGCAGAATCAATGTCTCTGAAACGTGCGCCAACAGGAATAGCAACTGCAGAGAACCAATCACTAATCTCTGCCTTGTAGAAGACTTTAGCTAAAGACAGCTGGTTCCCTGAAACATGATTCCCTTCCCTTTGGTATCCAGCAACGAGCTCAGCCACAAGCCTATCCGTCTCCCTAAGCCTCGTTTCAAAAACGAACCTAGAAAGCAAACCAGGTCTGACTCCTTCGCTGTCAAGTCCACTAAAACTCTCCTCGTCAGTGTTTCCCATCATCAACATTGCTCCAAGGACATCAACTTCACCTCTCACATGGGTGCTAGTCTCTTGAAACGGACCTCCTTTAGATAGTTTATACGATGAAATCACTCTCTCCACTTTCTCTTGTCTATCTCTAAGCTTCATTAGTTCAGAGAATGCTTCTCTTTGCAATCGCTTCAAGATATCAATCTGAACATGATTCCCCCAACCAACACAAAATATCTTTAAGGTTAAAAAAAAAAGATAAGATTTTTTTCATGAATCAATCAATGTATATACTTTCTTCAACACATTACAGAGATTTCAAACAAGATGGATGAAAGATACCGGATTCTGGCGTGAAGGAGGCTCATGGAAGCTGAAATGGCGGGAGACTAAGTCCTGGCTCGATTTTGCAAAGAGCTTCACTTTCTCCACCACAGAAGCGATTGGATCCATTTTTTACTCAGAGAGTGATGGAGAAGGGTTGATGATTCCAGCAGAATCTGGATTAGTTCGTCACTACCGAGTTAGGGTTTTTGAATCTGGAATTTGGGGGTTTTGGGGGTTCTGATTTCAAAAGAATGAATGTTTCGTTCATTCGATTTCTTAAGTCGGTTCGATTCGGTTTTGATCGAAATTAAACCAACTAAATTTTATCTGGTTCGTTTTTTTTTTTTTTTGTATGCAGCTAATAAATGAAACAAACTACGTAGCATTTTTTCTATTCGAGTCGATATCGCCGACAAAAAGAATGGACTCTATTTCAGTAGTAGTAAATGTTAACATACGAATTAAATTTTATGTATATTCAATTGTCTCGAGCAGGAATGGTGTAAACATCCATTAAATATAGATAACAACGTTGATATTTTTTCAAATACATCTAGCAACGTATGTTTAATTGTCTACCCACAGAAATATATGCATTTATATTTGTTAAATTCTTTGAAATAAGTTGCACTTGTCACTTGTGTCAGTCACCAAATGGTTAACAGTTCTAGCAACTTGCATAAGCGTTCAGTACTCATTGATTTGCTCAGCTATGGTCTATGGATATGATTGACGTTTAATCTTTTATCTGTCAGTCTCGTTATTTAACCACGTCACGTACCGAAGATGCGATGGCTGATGGAGACCCGACTAATTTCACAATAGTTAACACTTAACAAGATAGATAATGTAACTATTAACTAATCATTGTTGCATGCATGCATCGTACATGAATATGCATCGTATATGTTGTTTATCATGTGTTAATAGATAATCGTCAAGTCCATTGGCCTAATGATCAAAGACTTTAAGGTTTGGAATGCGATTTTCAAGACATGTAATGTTTAAAAAATTATATGATAAAAAAAGTATCGGAAATTTTAGAGTGTTGCAAACAAAATTGTTTGTTTTTTGGTCGTGTGTGCTGCAGAATCATATCTATCAAAGATGTCTTATATGCACTCACGAGTGAAAATTAGGGAATGATCAATTTATGGTTAATCAATTTGCCGATCAACATTAGAAAAATATCTGAAGTGAAGTGAAATGAAATGAAAGCAAAACATGATTGACCCACAATATTAAATAAGAACCAAAGAAGAAAGAGGAGGATAGTTGTAACTGAAAAATCATCACATGAAGGAGTAATTAATGGGTTGAATGTTCTAAAAAAGACGTCGAATTAGGTTACAGTCTCTCGTTGCCAATCTTATCTTCATCTACTTCTTACATTCATGCCTCCTCTTATATAATGACAATTGCGTAGCGTACTAATTAACTAAACTTGTGAGCAAAAGAAGAACAAGAAACTCTAATGATGGATAAGGAATATGAGAAGACTTTAGAGGAGACCGCTACGTGGGCAGTCTCTGTGGTTTGCTTCGTCTTAATAGTCATTTCGCTTGTTATTGAACATTTGATTCACAAATTTGGAACCGTAAGTCCCAATTGTTTAGATCTTCTTCTTGCTCACTAATCATGTTTCATGTTCTTGTTCTGTTTCCTACTCTGTTTTTTTACTTCTTCCTTTTCCAGCTCTGTTTCATTCCTCTTCTCTTATAACTCTATATGCTCTTTCTTCCTTTCCTTTTAATGGCAGTGGCTCAAGAAGAAGCACAAGGGGAATCTTTATGAAGCTCTTGAAAAAGTTAAAGCTGGTAAAAATTCAAGAGTAACTTTTTTGTTTTTGTTTTTGAGCAATTGAAGAGAAACTATGAGCAATAACTAAAACATTATAATTCAACAAAAATAAAGTGATATTATTCTATGTATGATTATGTTAATACAAGTTCTACCTTTACATCTAAATTACGTATTTTTCTTTTTCTTTTACCTTTTATTACATATTTTTCACCATTTTCATTATATTTGCTTTTATAACATTTTAACATAAATGATTCATTGTGTTAGTTAAAATTATACAATTTTATATAGAAATGCTCTAAGCTTTAGTATTGATTCTATTATGGGTATAAGACTAATTGACCCCCTCCCCCTTCCCCACCCCACCACCAAAAAAATATTTTAGCTACCTAACTTTTTCTTATTTTAACATAAATTTTTGTTTTTATTGTAATCAGAGCTTATGCTGTTGGGATTCATATCACTACTCTTAACAGTCGCACAAACACCAATCTCAAGTTTCTGCATTCCCAAGAATGTTGCATTCACAATGCGTCCTTGCAGCGCCGCGGAAATAGCTAAAAAAGAAGCAGAAATAGCTAAAAAAGAAGCCCATAAACAAAAATCCACTGGAAAACTTCTCCTTGAGTTAGCTGAATCTTACATCCCTAGAAGAAGTTTAGCCACCAAAGGCTACAACGAATGCCCAAAGGTAACTAATAGTCTCACATATGTATTATTCAAACGACCCTATGCTTCTTAATGATCCTCTCTAATTTTGAGTACTGATGGGTTATCTCAGGGGAAAGTGCCTTTTGTATCTGCTTACGGAATCCACCAGCTGCACATATTCATTTTCGTGCTCGCGGTGGTTCATGTTATCTACTGCATTGTTACTTATGCTTTGGGAAAGAGCAAGGTAGCTACTTCTCTTGTGTGTTCTTCAGTGACTTGAAAATCAAGAAATGTTGTATTGATCTTGTTTCTTGAGTATTTGCAGATGAGGAAGTGGGAGCAGTGGGAGGAAGAGACAAAGACAATAGAATATCAATACTCCAACGGTATGTGCTATTAAAATGAGAGAGATTTAAAGACCGAAACTGTACGTACAATGAATGCATTCTTGTTATGCAGATCCTGAGAGGTTCAGGTTTGCGAGGGACACAACTTTCGGACGAAGACATCTCGATGTCTGGAGTAAGACGAGTGTTACGCTCTGGACTGTTTGTTTTTTCAGACAGTTCTGTAGATCTGTCACCAAAGTTGATTACTTAACTTTGCGGCATGGTTTCATCACGGTAGGGAATCTATCTAACTTATCTTTTTTTTTTTAACACAAATATAACTTACCTTTTGTTTTGTTTTATATAAGTATAACAGTTATTATCAGACGTATAACATGAAGAATGGAAGACCGGAAAGAGATAAAAGAATGTTGTCTCTATATTGACTTAAATGTGTACACTTTTTATAATACAACCATCACTAATCACCATAACAAACTTAGTTATAATACGCCTAATAATTATCTCTAAAGAAAGTGATATAATTACTAACTAAGGACAATGTATCACATCCGAAGTTGGAAATGAGTATAACTAGTATGATTTGTTTACTATAGACCATGTCCCACATCAGAAGTTAGAAGAGATTATAAGTAGTATAAGTTACTCTTTTTGTTCAGGCGAAATTTGCTCCTGGGAGCGGGAGCGAAAAAATGCCATATGAATTCTGCAACTATATTCAGAGATCATTAGAAAAAGACTTCAAAATTGTTGTCGAGATCAGGTTTGGATCTATGTACTTAATTGCTTCTTATAACCCAACTTGGAAAATTTGTCTAAAACTTTGCTAACTTTGTGCAGTCCCATCATCTGGTTTGTAACTGTGCTATTCCTCTTGGCCAACTTAGATGGTAACATTCATTGCTTACTTCTCAACACACACAACATCTCTACATCACAAAACTTACATAGGTTTTCATTTAAAACAGGACTACATTCTTACCTCTGGTTACCATTCATTCCTCTGATTGTAAGAACAACAAACTAGTGAACCGATAAACCGTTTCTCACTTACAGCCTTTCTTTTAAACAAAATGAGTGTAATCTTGCAGGTGGTTCTAATAGTTGGAACAAAGCTTCAAGTGATTATAACCAAATTGGGTCTAAGAATCCAAGAGAAAGGCGATGTGGTAAGAGGTGCCCCTCTGGTTCAGCCTGGTGATGATCTCTTCTGGTTTGACCAACCTAGCTACATACTTTTCCTTATCCATTTGGTTCTTTTCACGGTACGATTCACCACCCGGTTTATATATGTCTTTCGGTTTTTCTTTCTTCTTGATAATAAACCTATGAGTACTAAAAAAAACATTCACTTTGCAGAATGCATTTCAACTTGCTTTCTTTGCATGGAGTTCTGTAAGAGATTAATTTCACTTTTTCCAAAAAAATTTTTTTGAGCCATACTGTTTCTTATATCATTATTTTTTTGGTTTCTCCAGTATGAATTCGGTTTCAGTAATTGTTTCCATAAAGAACCTCAAGATATTACCATTAGAATTGGAGTTGGGTAAGCTAACACTAACTTGATAGTTGGTCCTGAAAAATACGCGGGAAAAACCGTTATTTAACTGACGAATTCAACAACTTGCAGACTTCTTGTACAGTTACTTTGCAGCTATGTGACTCTTCCACTCTATGCTCTTGTCACTCAGGTAATAAAGAACAATACTTTTAGTGAGATCAATACATGATTTTCGATATGTTCTTAGTATTTTTCAGACAATAATTGTGTTTGATGAAATGTGTGTAGATGGGTACTAAGATGAAGCCAACGGTATTCAATGGAAGAGTATCCAAGATGCTAAAGAAGTGGCATCACAAAGCACAGGAGGAGACACAACACGGAAGACGCTCTGAATCAAACACACCTTACCCTAGCCGTCCAACTACACCAACTCATGGCTCATCTCCTATCCACCTCCTTCACAATTTCAACACCCGGAGCGTTGAAAGTTATCCTAATCCTCCTTCTCCTAATCATCATGACCACTACCAGTTTTGGGATCCTGAGTCTCAACACAAAGTAGCTGAATCTTCCACACATCATTCTACTGCACATGAAAGTGCATCCGTGGAGATTCTTCCTCCTATACGACCAGCAAACGCTTAAAGAGATGGAGATTCTTGATTTACATATTTTCATGTTGTACCATTGTTATATTAGAAATTTAGAATAAGCACTTTTACATTTCTACATGTGTGAGGCCTTTAACCATCTACAAAGATGGATGATGTATTCTCTGGCCACCCTTATCAGGGTTTCTAGAATTTAAACATACGTTTTGATTCTAACGTCCCGAGACATCAGTGATGGTGACATCGTTGATAGAAGCTTTAGGGTCACTGTTCTCAGAGGACCCTGCTTCTGAAGCAACGTTCCTTGATATAAAAGCAGGCTGTTTCGGTTCTGGAATGTCTACAATCTCGCTGCTGAGCATTGAACACATTGTAGCAACACTTGGCCTATCGTTAGGAGCTTCTTGCACACACAAAAGCGCAATGTGAACGCATTTCCTTATTTCTTTCTCAAAGACTTGGTCATAGATCACAGGATCTACCAAAGCAGTAATCTCCCCTTCGTTCCAGATTGACCATGCCTATAAAAACAGAGAAGCTCAGAATAGTCTCAAGAGAGTTATCACACTTAGTAGAGTGTTAAGAGAGACTTACATAAGCCAAAAGAGTTGAATTTGAGTTTCTTCTTCCACTGACAATCTCTAAGAGTATCACTCCTAAGCTGAAAACATCTGACTTCTCTGAAAACAGTCCTCCCATTGCATATTCTGGTGACATATAGCCACTGCAGGATACATACACCAGTTTAGTACTGTCTTTATGGAGAAGAAGGTGAATGCAGTAACTTACTATGTTCCAACGACCCTTCTTGTGTTTGCTTCATCTTTATTCCCTGGGAAAATCCTAGCCAAACCGAAATCAGATATCTTGGGAATCAGATTCTCATCTAACAAGATGTTGCTAGCTTTTAAATCTCTGTGAATGATTCTCAGCCTAGAATCTCTGTGAAGGTACAGAAGACCTCTACATATTCCATTGATTATGTTAAACCGTGTCTCCCAAGCAAGAAGTTTGGCCTTCACCGGGTCTGAACAACACAAGTAACTTCTGTTAATTAGACCTGGTGTTAACACTGGAACAGAGTTTTGAAAACAGAAGATAGTGAATCACTTACTAAATAGATAGTAGTCTAAGCTTTTCTTTGGCATGAACTCATAGACTAACATCCTTTCATCTCCTGCAATGCAGCAACCAAGTAACTTCACCAGATTACGATGTTGCAACTTAGAAATCACAACCACTTCATTAACAAGCTCCTCAAGCCCTTGTCCTGATGCTCTTGACAGTCTCTTCACAGCAATCTCTTGCCCTTCTTGCAACTTCCCCTGCAACAAAATTGGAGTGGGCATAACTTCTTGTTGCCATAACTAAGTTAAAAGTCATACTTACTTTGTAAACAGGACCAAAGCCGCCTTGTCCGAGCTTATTTCTGAGAGAGAAGTTATTGGTTGCTGCAGCCAACACTTGAAACTCAAACAATGGTAGTTCTTTCAGCTTTGCTTTATCACCACCAGCTAAAGCTTCTACTCTGTTGAAAATCTGCTCTGCGTCTCTTCCTTTCTTTCTCGCTGAGAACCAATCACTGATACTATTAAAACCAAAATGTCCAATGCTTATAAGAAGAAAACACAGTTTAGTTAAACTAAGACCTCTTCTCTTCATGACAAGCTGTCTCGCCAAGAGACCACAAGCTGCCACAACAAGTATACCTCCTGCCAGTGATGAACCAATAATAACCGGTCGTCTGTCCGGGGTTTCTAGTAGAGAGTAGTAACAAAATCAGTAAAGCAAGTAAGAGTAGAAGTTAAGGAGTACTAATAACTTAACTGATTTCTGAATGTGCAAGACGGATATAAAGATCCATTCCACCAGCAGGCAACTCCTGTGAATCAACTAAGCTTCCATTCCAAACCATGCAACCATAACCTAAGCCATGAGCACAAGCTATACAAGAACATGTCTGCAAACAAGTCCTTAAACACTCTGGTTCACTAGCTTCAGATCTTATTGCAAAGTCAGGCAACTTCATTCTCCTTAGCCTTGTAAACCCATCAGCACTCCCATTATTGTTCTGTCTCTCACACTGCAAAGGTGTCCTTCTTGTGCATCCACCACTCCAGTTCCCATTGTTCCACTCTATGAGGTTCCTTGGCCTAAACCCTTTAAAGCAAGAACACGGCGGGTTCTTCCGTGGGTTGCACGTAGTGAATGGACCACATCTTCTGTAGATATCACACTCGCTTGCAGGAACTTGTAGCCCCACTGTCCAGTTTCTCCTAGCCTCACTCCAATCCCTCCTGATCACAGATCCTCTATAGTCCATGTACAAGTATCTCAAAGTGGAGTCATTAGCATATGACATGGTGACTGATCCATTAGCATCATCATTAACTGTGAATCTGAAAAGAAAGATGACTCCTGGATCCACATCTGGTAAACCATTAAACATCTGGCCGTTCCAGGGACCACTGCGCCACACAGTAGCGTTATTATTATCCTTGTTCAAGATGAAGAGCTCTGGATACGCAGCAAGAACGAGTGCAGCAGTGTAGCTCCCAGGAGAAGGATCTGAAGGGCTTTTCCATGAAGTTATCGTGATGTTCTCTCCTGCGGTTCTTGCGTTTGTCCCCACCACCATATTTGGCAACCAAGAATCAGTAGGATACCTGAAACTCTCCCAAAGAGTCGCTTCGCTGTTCTCATCTTTCAGCACGAGGTTCCCTGTATCCAAAAGCTCAGCGACAGTAGAGTTGACACGGGCTTGAGTTGAGACGTTACTTGACCATAGAACACGCCTCTGACCATCCGTAACTACGAGGTTCCCATCTTCCGACACAGAGATAACTCCAGAGGAGTCGTTGATGGGCTTGTCTTTATTAGCAACCCATATAACAGTTTGTACAGGTATGCTATTGTACCATATACCCGCATACCTACTTGTGGAGTTAACAGGGGTGAAGAAACCGAACCTGAACGTGCGAAGACTGGAGACGATGGTCTCAGAGTCAGTAAGGTTCCCGGAGAAGTAAGCTCTTTCCTGAGCTAGACAGACACTTGACAAGAAGCAAGAGAGTGTAAGAGCAAGAACAAAAGGACTCATGCTCTCTTTGGATATAGCTTTGCTTTTTTCTCAATATCTTTCCTAAAAGGAAACCAAACAAAACAGAGCTAAATATGTTAAGATTCTAGTATTGAATGAAGGCATTTAAGGTTTTGAGTTAAATGACGCAGTGATGGTGTGTGATGAGCATTAAAGTCTGAGGAGACAAGTCCAAATCTTGTTATGGTGAAAGGGTCAAGTCAAGTGGCACTGTTCTAATTCTAAAGATAATGCTTAGATGGATGCATCATACTATATTTTCTATTAACGGCGGTCTTCGTACGTTTGACTGACCATATTGGCCCATATTTTGCGACTTTTTTCACCTGTGAGAGTCCTTTCATCTTCTTATACGTAATCAACTAAACGTCACTGCCTGTTAAGTGTCAATCAATGAGACGATAATGCTTGCTTTGTTGTTAATAATTCTCTTTTTAATTACTTATCGTTTCATTGATTGACGACATTGCCTGCTCTGTTGAAAACGCCTGCTCTGTCTGTAATCTGTATATATTATAGGATCAGTCCTGAAATTCTAGAAGTAATAAATAATTCAGTAATTTTTTTAATAAAATTGTATTTAGAAAAATTTAAATTTATAACTTATCCCTGATTTATAATATATGAATGTTAAAAAAATTGGTGGTTCCAAGTTCATGGCTAGCTCTAATTCTATTGGTTGGGCGAAATTTGGACTAGTTTGGATCCGGTTCTCTACTGATAAGGGTTATTGAAAATTGGTTTAATAACTGATTTAATGAATGGTTCGGTTCGTTCCGGTTTTTCCTTCAACCTTTTTTTTTTCCAACCTTCGTGTCTCTGAGTTCGTTAGAGCACAAAGTTCACATGATAAGAGCATATCATTACTAAACAACGTAACTCCTCATCTCAATGGACCAAATCTAAGTATTGGAAAACAGTTTGTGTTCTGTAGGTTTGAACGTTACCGTAAAAAAAAAATTGAAAATCTTATGTAGTTAGTCAAACATTCTATGCATTATTGTATTCATATGATTGATCAACTTGTAGTTAATTAACTTGTTACCGTCGTTTATCATTGAAACATAAGTGATCAGATGATCATGACTGGGTCTAACTCCGTACACACAATTCGGTAAACTATAACTTAAAAAAAAAAAAAAAGTCCCGTAGCGCTCAAGTAACCTACATCATTCTGGGGCCTGTATTCGTTGAAAGTGTGCATAACTGTTCATTTCTTTATCAGTTGAAACATTCAAAGTATGTAAACAATAATTTTGTTTGAATATCATGTACTTATCAATAAAAAAAAAAAAAAAAATCAAAGTATTGTACTTTATTCCTTTTTATGCACCACCAAGAATTATAAAATTTTGTATAAAAAAAAGTCAACCTAATGTGTGGCAGCCAGACGCGTATGGCTTCTTTGGTCAATTTAGGATGTTTGAATTAATGCAAGTATGTAAATAATAATTTTGTTTGAATATCAAAACATCTATTAGGTTTCATTCATATTCATCTCTGGAGGAAAAGATCTCTTGCAGACACATAGAGAGGGAAGATGAGTACTCTTTACTTTCCATGCTTGCTTTTGTTAACCATGTTCTCAACTTATAGCTCTGCAGATATAACCACATCTAGTCCTTTGTCAATAAGACAAACTCTGAGCTCTTCTGATGGATCCTTTGAACTAGGATTCTTCAGGACTAACAGCTCTCAAAGCCATCAGTATCTTGGAATCTGGTTCAAGAGAATCACTCCTCGAGTCTACGTTTGGGTAGCTAACAGAGAAACTCCAGTAACGAGCCTCACTGCAAATCTCACAATCAGCAGCAATGGAACGCTCATCTTGGTTGATGAGAAACAAGAAGTTCTCTGGTCATCTGGACAAGAAGCTCTCACATCTAATGAATGCTATGCTGAGCTTTTGAACTCTGGAAACCTTGTGGTCGTAGATAACGTTACAGGGACATATCTATGGCAAAGCTTTGACCATCTTACAGATACTATGCTTCCTCTGTCTTCTCTTATGTATGATATACCTAACAACACGAGGCGTGTGTTGACTTCTTGGACAAGTAACACAGACCCATCTCCTGGTGAGTTTCTAGCAGAGCTTACACCTGAAGTTCCACCTCAAGGACTTGTATGGAAAGGCTCATCACCTTACTGGAGAAGCGGGCCTTGGGCGGAGACAAGGTTCTCAGGGATACCAGAGATGGATGCAACTTATGTGAATCCATTAACAATGGTCCAAGATGTGGTAAACGGCACAGGAGTTTTGACGTTTTGTGCATTGAGAAACTTTGATGTGTCATACATAAAGCTAACACCAGATGGATCACTTGATATACACCGGAGTAACGGTGGAAACACTGGTTGGATTAAGCATTTTGAAGGTCCTAGAAGCTCATGTGATCTATACGGTACATGTGGACCTAATGGTTTGTGTATGAGGTCCATTAGTACTACTACAACGTGTAAATGCTTGAAAGGGTTTGTGCCAAAGTCAGATGATGAGTGGAATAGTGGAAACTGGACTCGTGGGTGTGTGAGACGAACAGAGTTATCATCATGTCAGGGAAAAGATACATCAGATGGATTCTACCGTGTTGCTAATATGAAGCCTCCGGATTCTTATGAATTGGTAAGCTTTGGTGATGCAGAACAATGCCGTCAAGGATGTCTCAACAACTGTTCTTGCTTGGCCTTTGCCTATATCAATGGAATTGGATGCTTGGTGTGGAACAAGGAGTTACTAGACATGGTTCAGTTTACTGAAGAAGGAGAGTTTCTTTTCATCCGCCTTGCACGTTCTGAGTTAGGTAGGGCTTAAATCACATTTTTTCTTTTCATTTTACATTGTCTAAGCAAAATGGTTTACAGTTTAGTTTCTTGGTGATTCTCTCAGCAAGAAGCAAGCGAATTAAGATAATCATTGTTAGTGCTATCAGCCTCTGCTTGTTTATAATCTTGGGGCTTGCAGCATTTTGGTGTTGGAGATACAGACTCAAACAAAATGGTGAGACTCTTGTGTCTCTCTTTTGAAGCTCTTCTGTTTTGAATTTTGTTCTAATCCTCAAATGCTATAAACTTGAGTACTAATACATGGGTGAATACTTGTCACTCATAGGTGAAGCTCGTGTAGCCATGGAGGCTTCAGAAGATTCTTGGAAGAGTAACTTGAAGTTACAAGATGTCTCAGGTTTAAATTACTTTGAGATGCATACCATACAAACTGCAACTGATAATTTCAGCATCTCAAATAAACTTGGTCAAGGTGGATTCGGAACAGTTTATAAGGTACAAAGAACATCTCTATCTTCTTCTTTTTTTCTATTACTGTCTTTCTTTTTCCCTAGATGAGACTCTCTATGTGCTTACAGGGTAAGCTGCAAGATGGTAAAGAAATAGCTATAAAACGTCTCTCTAGCAGCTCTGGAGAAGGCACAGAGGAGTTCATGAACGAATTAAAACTCATCTCAAAACTACAACACAGAAACTTGGTTAGACTTTTAGGATATTGCATTGAAGGTGAAGAGAAGCTATTGGTTTATGAATTCATGGTGAACAAAAGCCTTGATACTTTTCTCTTTGGTGAGCTCTCTAACTTCTTCATCTACCTCTGCATGTGTCATTGTTTCTTTTTTGACTCACATTCTAATCTATTTTCATTTCTGTTATAATCTATATAGATTTAAAGAAGAAGCTGGAGATTGATTGGCCTAAGAGGTTCAATATCATTCAAGGTATAGCTCGTGGACTTGTTTATCTCCACCGTGACTCATTCCTCAGAGTTGTACACCGTGATCTCAAGACCAACAACATTCTCTTGGACGAGAAAATGAATCCAAAGATATCAGATTTTGGATTGGCAAGGATGTTTCAAGGAACTCAGAATCAAGACAGCACTGGCAGAGTGTTTGGAACATTGTAAGAATCACTCCTCTTCTCCCAGTTATGTCGAAATCAAAGTTTTTAATCATTCTGTATTTGAACAGGGGATACATGTCTCCTGAGTATGCATGGACAGGAACATTCTCTGAGAAGTCTGACATTTATAGCTTCGGAGTTTTGATGCTGGAGATTATCAGTGGAAAAGAGATATCAAGCTTTAGCTATGGAAAAGAAGATAAGAACCTTCTTGCGCACGTAAGAAACATTTACAATTCTTATTACAATCAAGTTGAGACAAATTTTGGTTTCTTGATGGTTATGGTTTCCTTCATTGTAACAGGCATGGGAATCATGGAGTGAAACAGGAGGAGTAGATCTACTGGATCAAGACATTGCTGATTCTGAGTCCGATTCAGTTGAAGAAGTGATGAGATGTGTTCAGATAAGTTTGCTTTGTGTTCAGCACCAAGCAATGGACAGACCAAACATCAAACAAGTTGTGACAATGATGACGTCTACAATGGATCTTCCAAAGCCGAAACAACCAATGTTTGTTTTGGATACTAGTGATGAGGATTCTCTGTCTCTTAAGTCTAATGATGATAAAGATTTGTTCTCTGATGATGAAAACAAACCAGCTCAGGAGTAACCGAAATCCCCTTGAGTATTGAACCGACTCATATATATGGTTCGGTGTGGATACAAATTGTATTTGAAATTATTACTTTTTACAAAGGTTAACTGAAATTGTTCAAAGAAAATAAAGAATTAACATCATACTATATTTTATACCAAGAATATTAGAGTGTAAAATTTGATAGCAAATAAAAGAGCACTTTGAAGATATAAAAATAATTATATACACTCAAAAGTTTTACAAAAAACAAGATGCCATGTAGTTAACCCTAATCAACGTTAAACTTTTCTCTAATGATTGTGACATATCAAGATTCTAATAACATATATTTATTTCCCATCTATATATACACGAATCACTATAATTGAGCTTGTTGTAGGCTTCTTTTGTCTCCATCTCAACGTTTTGGCTCGTCAGGATAATAAAGATAAGTTAAATACATTCTTACATATATGAAATACCTAGTAGAATCATCCTCATAGTTAAGATACATAACTGAGATATAGAAAATTCAGGCTGTTATAAAAGTAATACTCGTAATAACGATCCGGTACGTTTCAAAACTTTTTCTACAAAATCATATCCTCTAGAAATTTCATTTCAACATGAGCATAATATGGGGTAGAGCAGGAATAAGAAGAAGGATAAACACAACGATGAAGAGAATAATAGCGTAACAAGTCCATTTCCTCGAGCTCTTTTGGTACTCCCTAGCATCTTGTAGCTGATCAGTCCCTCTTCTCACAAACGAGCTCGCCTTTGCAACATGACTCTCTATATTGTTAAGTTGTTGTCCTTGCGCTTCCACTAGAGCCGCCATGTCCAAGAAAACTTGGTGCAACTCAAGTAGATTCTTCTCAATCTCCTTCACTGCATCATGTCTTTCTTGGATCTCTGATATGGTGTCCATGATCTGCCCTCTTCCTTGCTCTTGAATCGCTTTTTGGAGAAAGTTTTCACTCTCACCGCTTGCTATCAAGTTATCGATTGTTTGCTCGTCTGCTTGTTCTCCTGTTATTGTAAAATACCTGCACCATTTCCAACATATTCATATATTCTTGCAACACAAGAAAACAAACATAGTTATAGCTTGCAATACAAGAAACCTAAAAAAAAAACGTAAAAACCTGCGCTCTACGGTTTCTTTATACTCATCATTCATCCGTGCACGTAGACTCTGGAAACTATCCATCAAATCCTTAAGCTTCTTCCCAAGACCACTAACCACAGAGGACCGGGTCCTATCCGTAGATGAACCGGGTCCACAACCCGGGACATTACGGCTATTAGCGTTGGCTTTCTCTAAGGCTTCGAGCTTCTGCTTAATGATTTTGACCCTCTTAAGAACCTGACCTACGTCTGAATCCATCTTAGCTCGTAGCTCCTTGACCTTATTGGCATTATGCACCGTCTTGCATTCTTCGTTTGAGTCTTGAAGCTTCTTGTAAAGAGTCTCGACTCCTTTCATGTCATCTTTCACATTCTCGACGTCCTCGAAGAACTTGTCGAGGTTCATCGTTTCTTGACCTGTCTCAACATCGCCGAACTGAGCCTGGTTCCTCTTAAAAGAATTTGAGAATAAATCATTCATTTTTTTTACTCTTTGAAAAGAATAAATATATATATATGTACAATTATTATTTTTTGTTAGATTTTTCTTTTCAGTTCTTTTGAATGATGAAGATCATCATCGGCATCCTCTGTCTGAGTACGAGGAGGTTTATTTTGTTATGTGTTAGAATGAGAGTCACAAGCAGTTTTGGTAATTGTCTAAAATTAGTTAATGGCATAACTTTGTCTTAACTAAATTAGCGAAGTTTTCAAAAAAGAATCGCCTGTAATGGGCTGAGTCTAAAGCCCAATTAAAAGTCCAGTTCTCTTGCATTTCTTCTTCCTCCTCACGGTTTGATTAAAACCTCAAACAGTCAACCCTAAACTTTGAGTGACAAGCTTTTCATCAATCACATTGTAATGTTTAGAGACTAGCGCAGAGAAAACAAAAGATACTTTATTTAATCATCATCCATGGTGTTGTGTTCGTAAGAGAAAATCAGTAACATTCATATTAACAACAAAAACAAAAAAAAAAACAAAAATCTTCTCTGGTCTAAATCCTCTCTCAGGAATCAATCCCTCTTGCTCATTTATTGAAGATAGAAGTCTGGTTTGCACTTACTTGAGATACAAGGCATTCCGTACAGCCTTGACATCCAAGGAACATAACTTAGAGTGACTTGGAAGGCAAGGACTTGGGAGGCAAGGAACAACTCACACGCCAAGATATTTACTCAGAAGCAAGTTTGAATGTTCAAAGGAGGATCCGACCGTTCAACAAGGAGCCAAGGCAAGGAGAATAAAATAGTGTATAAGTCACATGCTTGCCTTAAGCTTGGGACCGTTTGTGAGCTGTCCCTTTCATGGTTCAGACCAAGCTTAGTTTATTCTTTTCTGTATGTCTTTAAATATACATTGTATGCAAACCAAATCAAGCAAGGAAATAATATCCTTCTTTACTCTCTCTCTCTCTTTGTGTTCGAACTCACTCTCCCTTCTCTCTTCCCTCACGGATTTATCACTCTCTCTCCTGTTCTTCACACTTGTTCTTCATAAACTTACA
>MU106746.1:43401-54342 GCA_012274485.2 Sinapis alba | reverse complement strand
GTTGTTCTCAAGGGAGCAAACTACATTACTTGGTCAAGACTGACCAAGACAGCCCTTGGAGGAAGAGGCTTATGGGGGCACATCACTTCAAGTGAAGCACCAAAGCAAATCACCCAAGGAGAAGATGGCAAGGAGGTTGTAGTGGTGGATGAAGGCAAATGGGGTCAGGAAGACCTCATGGTGCTGTCTGCCTTGCAAAGCTCACTTGATACTCCCATCATGGAGTCCTACTCACACTGTGAGACAGCCAAACAGCTATGGGATACCTTGCACAAGGTGTATGAAAACACTTCAAACTTGACCAGGATCTTTGAAGTAAAGAGAGCCATCAATAATCTACAACAAGAGGAGATGGATCTCACAAAGCACTTGGGAAAGTACAGCCAGCTATGGTCAGAACTTGAGATGCTGAGGCCAAGCACCACTGATCCAAACACTCTTGAGGAGAGGCGTGAGAAAGATAAGGTCTTTGGACTACTTCTCACACTAAACTCAAGTTTCAGCGACCTCCTTAAGCACATACTGAGGTCCAAGGAACTCCCAAGCTATGATGATGTGTGTGCTCAACTTCAGAAGGAGCTAGGCTCAGATGGTTTGTTTGGTGGAAAGGGGGATCTTTCTATGGCACACAAGGCTGAGAAGATTGAGATTGCCTCAGCCAACAAAGCTAATTCAAACCAAGAGGTGGAGGAGACAAGTCTGTGACTTGTGAGCATTGCAAGAAGCAAGGTCACTCCAAGAACAACTGTTGGATTCTCCATCCCCATCTCAGACCAGCCTCAGCAAACAAGTACCCACAAGCTAGAGCACATGAAGCAAGAGCCCATGAGTCCTCAAACAACATGCGCATGGGAGAAGATGGAAGGGCATGGTTTCAACCTCAAACACTGGTGGATCCACATCTCATGCTCTGTCCCAGCCATCTCAAGATGATGCCTTCATCCGCAAGTCGGACATTGAGGCCCTGATCAAAGCTCTCAATGCAAATTCTGGTAACACTAAGAGTAATTTTTTAAATGCATTCTCTAGTGTTAAACCATTAATTATTGACTCAGGAGCATCTCATCACATGATTAAGGATTCTAGTCTTATTAGCAATGTAGAACCTGCCTTAGGAAGTGTAGTCATTGCCAATGGAGATAGGATACCAATTAGAGGCATAGGAAACCTGAAACTGTTTGAAAAAGAATATAAAGCTTTCTACATGCCTACATTTACATCCAACTTAATATCTGTTAAAAAGGCAACTACTGATCTTAATTGCAATGTTATCTTCAGTCCTAATGATGTCTACTTTCAGGATATTGAGACTAGTAGGATGCTTGGAAAAGGTGTGAGCAAGGGAGACTTGTATTTGCTTGAAGACACCAATCTGAGTTCTGACTTATCTTATGCGTTTAGTTCTGCTCCTGTTATTGCTTCTGATGTTCTATGGCATGCTAGATTAGGCCATCCTCACTCTAGGGCCCTAGGACTAATGCTGCCTTCTATTTCTTTTAAAAATGATAGCTGTGAAGCATGTATCCTTGGTAAACATTGCAAGACAGTATTCACTAAATCAAGTACCATTTATGAGCATTGTTTTGATTTAGTTCACTCAGATGTTTGGACTGCTCCTTGTGTTTCTAGAGAAAATCACAAGTATTATGTCACCTTTATTGATGAAAAATCTAAGTATACTTGGCTAACATTAATTAAATCTAAAGATAGAGTGTTAGAAGCATTTATGAACTTTCAAAGCTATGTTACTAACCACTTTAATGCCAAGATCAAAATATTTAGGTCAGATAATGGTGGAGAATACACAAGTCATGCTTTCAAAAACCACTTAGCCAAGTATGGAATCATTCATCAAACAAGCTGCCCATACACACCTCAACAAAATGGAGTGGCTGAGAGAAAGAATCGCCATCTTATGGAAGTGGCCAGAAGCATGATGTTTCATACAAATGTCCCAAAGAGGTTTTGGGGAGATGCTGTGGTAGCTGCATGCTATCTCATCAACAGAACACCTACAAGGGTCCTCCATGATGTCTCTCCTTATGAGGTATTAACTAATTCCAGACCTTCCATTGATCATTTGCGTGTGTTTGGGTGCACTTGCTTTGTCTTAATTCCAGGTGAACAAAGGAATAAACTAGAAGCCAAGAATATCAAGGCAATCTTTATTGGGTATTCAGCCAACCAGAAGGGCTACAAATGCTATGTACCAGATACAAGGAGAGTCATGGTCTCAAGAGATGTGAAATTTGTGGAGTCCAAGGGATATTATGATGAGAAGAGTTGGGATAACCTACAGGATCTCACGCATGCACCCTCTGACAGAGCTACTAACCTAAGGACTATCCTAGAAAGCCTTGGTATTAGCCAACCAAATGGAGGGACAGAAACTCGATCTCCTCCAACTCCAGAGACTCCACAAGCTGAACCTGTCCTAGATGTCTCCCACCTTGATCCTGAAGGGGGCAGTGAAACAGAACAAGCAAGTCCTGAATCTGAGGCTCAAATTCATGATCAAGATGGGCAAGAACAACATGAGGCTGAACCTGCTCAACAAGTAGAAGAAGAGGAGGATCAACAAGGAACAGAACCAGAAGCTGAGGTGCCAACCTTAAGGAGAAGCACCAGGATCAGACATGGACCAGAAAACTGGAAGAATACAAGAGTGTACTTCAATGCCAATGCAGTAGCTCATCCAGTACAAGCCGTGTGTTCCCTAGCTCAATATCCAGCTGATCATCAAGTATTCATGAGCAACTTGGATCAGGAATACATACCAAAGACTTATGAAGAAGCAATGGAAGATGATGAATGGAGAGCATCAGCTGAGGAAGAAATCAATGCTATGATCAGGAATGACACATGGTTTGAATCTGAGCTTCCCAAAGGCAAGAAAGCTGTGACAAGTCGCCTAATATTCACAATCAAATACCTGGCTAATGGAAAACCAGAAAGAAAGAAGACAAGGCTGGTTGCAAGAGGGTTCACTCAAACTTATGGAGAAGATTACTTGGACACCTTTGCACCAGTGGCAAAACTTCACACCATCAGGATCATGCTCTCACTTGCAACTAACTTGGAGTGGGACTTATGGCAAATGGATGTGAAGAATGCATTCCTCCAAGGAGAACTAGAAGATGAAGTATATATGAGACCCTCACCTGGCCTTGAAGACATGGTTAAACTAGGCAATGTCTTAAGACTCAAGAAGGCCATCTATGGACTAAAGCAATCACCAAGAGCCTGGTACCACAAGCTCAGCACCACTCTGAATGGGAGAGGATTCAGCCGATCTGAAGCAGATCACACCCTATTCACCCTCACCAGAAAACAAGGTATAGTAGTCATCCTTGTGTATGTTGATGATATCATCATCACAGGGAATGACAAAGAATGTATACAAACTACTAAAGCTTTTCTAAAATCTGTGTTTGATATTAAGGATTTAGGTGAGCTAAAGTACTTTCTTGGAATAGAAGTATGCCGATCTAAAGAGGGGCTCTTCTTATCCTAAAGAAAATACACACTTGATCTCTTGAATGGAGCAGGTATGCTTGGAGAAAAGCCAGCCAAGACCCCACTTGAAGATGGATACAAAATCCTGAGAGAGGGGGAGTATGAAGCAATTCCATTTGATGATCCAAAGCAATACAGGACACTAGTGGGTAAGCTTATCTATTTAACCATCACTAGACCTGATATTTGTTTTGCTGTGAACCAGGTGAGCCAGCATATGCAAGTGCCAATGGTTCATCACTGGAAAATGGTGGAGAGGATACTTAGATACCTTAGTGGAGCTCCTGGTCAAGGGATATGGATGGGATGCAATGGAAACACTGAAGTGGTTGGATATTGTGATGCTGATTGGGCAGGAGATAAGAATGATAGGAAATCAACCACATGCTATTGCACATTCATTGGAGGCAATCTGGTAACATGGAAAAGCAAGAAGCAAAATGTGGTTTCATGTTCAAGTGTTGAAGCTGAATATAGAGCCATGAGGAAGCTGACCAACGAGTTGGTATTGATAAAAGGACTGCTCAAAGACTTGGGAATAGAGATCACCTCTCCAATCACAATGCATTGTGATAATCAAGCTGCAATACACATAGCTGCTAACTCAGTGTTCCATGAGAGGACAAAGCACATTGAGATAGACTGCCACAAGGTGAGACAAATGGTGATACAAGGAGTGATCTTGCCATGCTACACAAGGAGTGAAAATCAACTAGCAGACATCTTCACCAAGGCTGCAAGTACAAAGGTGTGTGAGTCCATATATCCTAGACTTGGACTCATTGATATCACTCACGAGTAAGACCCCTTACCATGGAGCTTCTACTCTTTTTCCTCAGTATGTTTTTGTCCCAATGGGTTTTGCATACTGAGATTTTAATGAGGGAAGACTTCATGGTGTCCAAGCTTGACCATTGCATTGGGTCAAGCTGGAGGGGGTGTATTGAAGATAGAAGTTTGGTTTGCACTTACTTGAGATACAAGGTATTCCGTACAGCCTTGACATCCAAGGAATATAACTTAGAGTGACTTGGAAGGCAAGGACTTGGGAGGCAAGGAACTACTCACACGCCAAGATATTTACAAAGAACCAAGTTTGAATGTTCAAAGGAGGATCCGACCGTTCAACAAGGAGCCAAGGCAAGGAGAATAAAATAGTGTTATAAGTCACATGCTTGCCTTAAGCTTGGGACCCTTTGTGAGCTGTCCCTTTCATGGTTCAGACCAAGCTTAGTTTATTCTTTTCTGTATGCCTTTAAATATACATTGTATGCAAACCAAATCAAGCAAGGAAATAATATCCTTCTTTACTCTCTCTCTCTCTTTGTGTTTGAACTCACTCTCTCTCTCTTCCCTCACGGATTCATCAATCTCTCTCTCTTGTTCTTCATAAATTTACAGTTATTCCACTTTCTAATCAGGATATCCATGTTTAGCTTGTTTGGACATATGGCAAGTTCTTCAAGCTTCTAATCAAACCAGGATGAATCACTATGTAAGAAGCTTAATTTGCAACCATTAATCAGTGGAGAGTCTTTCATGAAGTTGAATAAATCCCATAGGGGTTATGTTGAAGAAGTTATTCCACTTTCTAATCAGGATATCTATGTTTAGCCTGTTTGGACATATGGCAAGTTCTTCAAGCTTCTAATCAAACCAGGATAAATCACTATAGAAGAAGCTTGATTTGGAACTATTAATCAGTGGAGAGTCTTTCATGAAGTTGAATAAATCTCATAGGAGTTATGTTGAAGAAGTTATTCCACTTTCTAATCATGATATCCATGTTTAGCCTGTTTGGACATACAACAAGTTCTTCACACTTCTAATGAAACCAGGATGAATCACTATGTAAGAAGCTTGATTTGGAACCATTATTCAGTGGAGAGTCTTCCATGAAGTTTAATAAATCTCATAGGAGTTATGTTGAAGAAGTTATTCCACTTTCTAATCATGATATCCATGTTTAGCCTGTTTGGAAATATGGCAAGTTCTTCAAGCTTCTAATCAAACCAGGATGAATCACTATGTAAGAAGGTTGATTTGGAACAATTAATCAGTGGAGAGTCTTTCACGAAGTTGAATAAATCTCATAGGAGTTATGTTGAAGAAGTTATTCCACTTTCTAATCAGGATATCTATGTTTAGCATGTTTGGACATATGGCAAGTTCTTCAAGCTTCTAATCCAACCAGGATGAATCACTATGTAAGAAGCTTGATTTGGAACCATTATTCAGTGGAGAGTCTTTCTTGAAGTTGAATAAATCTCATAGGAGTTATGTTGAAGAAATTATTCTACTTTCTAATCAGGATATCCATGTTTACCCTGTTTGGACATATGGCAAGTTCTTCAAGCTTTTAATCAAACCATGATGAATCACTATGTAAGAAGATTGATCTGAAACCTTTAATCAGTGGAGAGTTCTTCATTAAGTTGAATAAATCTCATAGGAGTTATGTTGAAGAAGTTATTCCACTTTCTAATCAGGATATCCATGTTTAGCCTGTTTGGACATATGGCAAGTTCTTCAAGCTTCTAATCAAACCAGGATGAATCACTATGTAAGAAGCTATATTTGCAACCATTAATCAGTGGAGAGTCTTTCATGAAGTTGAATAAATCTCATTGGAGTTTTGTTGAAGAAGTTATTCCACTATCTCATCATGATATCCATGTTTAGCCTGTTTGGACATATGGCAATTTCTTCAAGCTTCTAATCGAACCAGGATGAATCACTATGTAAGAAGCTTGATTTGGAACCATTATTCAGTGGAGAGTCTTCCATGAAGTTGAATAAATCTCATAGGAGTTATGTTGAAGAAGTTATTTCACTTTCTAATCAGGATATCCATGTTTAGCCTGTTTGGACATATCGAAAGTTCTTCAAGCTTCTAATCAATCCAGGATGTATCACTAAGTAAGAAGCTTGATTTGGAACCATTATTCAGTGGAGAGTCTTTCATGAAGTTGAATAAATCTCATAGGAGTTATGTTGAAGAAGTTATTCCACTTTCTAATAAGGATATCCATGTTTAGCCTGTTTGGACATATGGCAAGTTCTTCAAGCTTCTAATCAAACCAGGATGAATCACTATGTAATAAGCTTGATTTGAAACCATTAATCAGTGGAGAGTCTTTCATGAAGTTGAATAGATCTCATAGGAGTTATGTTGAAGAAGTTATTCCACTTTCTAATCAAGATATCCATGTTTAGGCTGTTTGGACATATGGCAAGTTTTTCAAGCTTCTAAACAAACCAGGATGAATCACTATGTAAGAAGCTTGATTTGGAACCATTAATCAGTGGAGAGTCTTTCATGAAGTTGAATAAATCTCATATGAGTTATGTTGAAGAAGTTATTTCACTATCTAATCAGGATATCTATGTTTAGCCTGTTTGGACATATGGCAAGTTCTTCATGCTTCTAATCGAACCAGGATGAATCACTTTGTAAGAAGCTTAATTTGGAACCATTATTCAGTGGAGAGTCTTCCATGAAGTTGAATAAATCTCATAGGAGTTATGTTGAAGAAGTTATTTCACTTTCTAATCAGGATATCCATGTTTAGCATGTTTGGACATATGGAAAGTTCTTCAAGCTTTTAATCGATCCAAGATGTATCACTATGTAAGAAGCTTGATTTGGAACCATTATTCAGTGGAGACTCTTTCATGAAGTTGAATAAATCTCATAGGAGTTATGTTGAAGAACTTATTCCACTTTCTAATCAGGATATCCATGTTTAGCCTGTTTGGACATATGGCAACTTCTCCAAGCTTCTAATCAAACCAGGATGAATCACTATGTAAGAAGCTTTATTTGCAACCATTAATCAGTGGAGAGTCTTTCATGAAGTTGAATAAATCTCATTGGAGTTATGTTGAAGAAGTTATTTCACTTTCTAATCAGGATATCCATGTTTAGCCTGTTTGGACATATGGCAAGTTCTTCAAGCTTCTAATCGAACTAGGATGAATCACTATGTAAGAAGCTTGATTTGGAACCATTTATCAGTGGAGAGTCTTTCATGAAGTTGAATAAATCTCATAGGAGTTATGTTGAAGAAGTTATCCCACTTTATCATCATGATATCCATGTTTAGCCTGTTTGGACATATGGCAATTTCTTCAAGCTTCTAATCGAACCAGGATGAAGCACTATGTAAGAAGCTTTATTTGGAACCATTATTCAGTAGAGAGTCTTTCATGAAGTTGAATAAATCACATAGGAGTTATGTTGAAGAAGTTATTCCACTTTCTAATCAGGATATCCATGTTTAGCATGTTTGGACATATGGCAAGTTCTTCAAGGTTCTAATCAAACCAGGATGAATCACTATGTAAGAAGCTTGATTTGGAACCATTATTCAGTGGAGAGTCTTCCATGAAGTTGAATAAATCTCATAGGAGTTATGTTGAAGAAGTTATTTCACTTTCTAATCAGGATATCCATGTTTAGCCTGTTTGGACATATCGAAAGTTCTTCAAGCTTCTAATCGATCCAGGATGTATCACTAAGTAAGAAGCTTGATTTGGAACCATTATTCAGTGGAGAGTCTTTCATGAAGTAGAAAAAATCTCATATGAGTTATGTTGAAGAAGTTATTCCACTTTCTAATAAGGATATCCATGTTTAGCCTGTTTGGACATATGGCAAGTTCTTCAAGCTTCTAATCAAACCAGGATGAATCACTATGTAATAAGCTTGATTTGAAACCACTAATCAGTGGAGAGTCTTTCATGAAGTTGAATAGATCTCATAAGAGTTATGTTGAAGAAGTTATTCCACTTTCTAATCAAGATATCCATGTTTAGGCTGTTTGGACATATGTCAAGTTCTTCAAGCTTCTAAACAAACCAGGATGAATCACTATGTAAGAAGCTTGATTTGGAACCATTAATCAGTGGAGAGTCTTTCATGAAGTTGAATAAATCTCATATGAGTTATGTTGAAGAAGTTATTTCACTTTCTAATCAGGATATCTATGTTTAGCCTGTTTGGACATATGGCAAGTTCTTCATGCTTCTAATCGAACCAAGATGAATCACTTTGTAAGAAGCTTAATTTGGAACCATTATTCAGTGGAGAGTCTTCCATGAAGTTGAATAAATCTCATAGGAGTTATGTTGAAGAAGTTATTTCACTTTCTAATCAGGATATCCATGTTTAGCATGTTTGGACATATGGAAAGTTCTTCAATCTTTTAATCGATCCAGGATGTATCACTATGTAAGAAGCTTGATTTGGAACCATTATTCAGTGGAGACTCTTTCATGAAGTTGAATAAATCTCATAGGAGTTATGTTGAAAAACTTATTCCACTTTCTAATCAGGATATCCATGTTTAGCCTGTTTGGACATATGGCAACTTCTCCAAGCTTCTAATCAAACCAGGATGAATCACTATGTAAGAAGCTTTATTTGCAACCATTAATCAGTGGAGAGTCTTTCATGAAGTTGAATAAATCTCATTGGAGTTATGTTGAAGAAGTTATTTCACTTTCTAATCNCAAATGGTGATACAAGGAGTGATCTTGCCATGCTACACAAGGAGTGAAAACCAACTAGCAGACATCTTCACCAAGGCTGCAAGTACAAAGGTGTGTGAGTCCATATATCCCAGACTTGGACTCATTGACATCACTCACGAGTAAGACCCCTTACCATGGAGCTTCTACTCTTTTTCCTCAGTATGTTTTTGTCCCAATGGATTTTGCATACTGAGTTTTTTAATGAGGGAAGACTTCATGGTGTCCAATCTTGACCATTTCATTGGGTCAAGCTTGAGGGGGAGTATTGATCTAAAGAGATAAAGAAGTAGAGAGATGAAGATAGAAGTCTGGTTTGCACTTACTTGAGTTACAAGGTATTCCTTACAGTCTTGACATCCAAGGAACATAACTTAGAGTGACTTGGAAGGCAAGGACTTGGGAGGCAAGGAACAGCCTTGACACGCCAAGCTCCCTACTCAGAAGCAACTTTGAATGTCAAAGGAGGATCCGACCGTTTGGAGTAAGCCAAAGGCAAGGAGAATAAAATAGGATATAAGCCACATGTGTGGCTTAAGCTTGGGACCGTTTAGGAGCTGTCCCTTTCATGGTTCAGACCAGATTAGTTTATTCTTTTCTTTATGTCTTCTATTGTGTTTAAATAAACCTTGTATGCAAACCAAAATTAGTAAGGAAATAATATCCTTCTTTACTCTCTCTCTCTCTTTGTGTTCGAACTCACTCTCTCTCTCTCTTCCCTCACGGATTCATCAATCTCTCTCTCTTGTTCTTCATAAATTTACAGAGAGTCTTTCATGAAGTTGAATAAATCTCATAGGAGTTATGTTGAAGAAGTTATTTCACTTTCTAATAAGGATATCCATGTTTAGCCTGTTTGGACATATGGCAAGTTCTTCAAGTTTCTAATCGAACCAGGATGAATCACTATGTAAGAAGCTTTATTTGGAACTATTAATCAGTGGAGAGTCTTTCATCAAGTTGAAAAAATCTCATAGGAGTTATGTTGAAGAAGTTATTTCACTTTCTAATCAGGATATCCATGTTTAGCCTGTTTGGACATATGGCAAGTTCTTCAAGCTTCTAATCGAACTAGGATGAATCACTATGTAAGAAGCTTGATTTGGAACCATTATTCAGTGGAGAGTCTTTAATGAAGTTGAATAAATCTCATAGGAGTTATGCTGATGAATCCCTTATGAGGAGATCCTTTTGTCCCTGATTCTTTTGAAGGAAGATCTGGTGGTTTGAGAGAGAAAGGGGTTGATTTCAGATGGGATGGATGGATTGATTGGATGATCTTCAGAAATGATCTATGGACTGATCAGATCTTGTGTAGTTGTGTCTAAGATCGAGAGAATGAACTCTGTTTAGGATCAAAGACAAGTTCTTGCTTGCAGAGAATGAACTCCTAGCAATCAGTGTTCATAGATGAACAAAGGATTCACAAATTTAGAGAGAGTTTTTGATAAAAAAGAGTGAATAATAGTTTCTGAAACAAAGGAGAGTTTAAGTAGAGAAGAAGAAAGTGAAAAGTCCTAAAATTGTAGAAAAATTAGAAAAACTTAATTAAAACTAGAATTATCTTAAAAACTGAATAATTATTTATTTTGGATGACTCCTTGACTTGAATTTCGACCTGGTTTGGTTCTGGCTTATATTAAACCAAGTAAACCATTGCTTCCTTCAATTTCTTGGTTTGTGATCTTCTCTTGGGCAGAGGAAAGTTCAAACTCGTCCATGAGTCTGATTACATCTTTTACAGCTTGTTTGACATGTTCTTCATTGGAACTTGAGTGAGAAATAAGCTCAGCATGCTCCATTCCAGCCTTAGGTTCATCTTCAAGCTTTCCATTCAGCCAGCCCGATTTATCCTTTGTCGCATAGTCTTCTGGCTCAACCATGGTTGCATCA
>MU106746.1:0-10053 GCA_012274485.2 Sinapis alba | reverse complement strand
ATTTGGCCATATGGCAAGTTCTTCAAGGTTCTAATCAAACCAGGCTGAATGGATATGTAATAAGCTTGATTTGGAACCATTAATCAGTGGAGAGTCTCCATGAAATTGAATAAATCTCATAGGAGTTAGGTTGAAGAAGTTATTCCACTTTCTAATCAAGATATCCATGTTTAGCATGTTTGGCCATATGGCAAGTTCTTCAAGCTTCTAATCAAACCAGTATGAATGGATATGTAAGAAGCTTGATTTGGAACCATTAATCAGTGGAGAGTCTCCATGAAATTGAATAAATCTCATACGTGTTAGGTTGAACAAGTTATTCCACTTTCTAATCAAGATATCAATGTTTAGCCTGTTTGGCCATATGGCAAGTTCTTCAAGGTTCTAATCAAACAGGAATGAATGGATATGTAATAAGCTTGATTTGGAATCATTAATCAGTGGAGAATCTCCATGAAATGGAATAAATCTCATAGGAGTTATGTTGAAGAAGTTATTCCACTTTCGAATCAAGGTATCCATGTTTAGCCTATTTGGCCATATGGCAAGTTCTTCAAGCTTGTAATCAAACCAGGATGAATGGATATGTAAGAAGCTTGATTTGGAACCATTAATCAGTGGAGAGTCTCCATGAAATTGAATAAATCTCATAGGAGTTAGGTTGAAGAAGTTATTCCACTTTCTAATCAAGGTATCCATGTATAGCCTATTTGGCCATATGGCAAGTTCTTCAACATTGTAATCAAACCAGGATGAATGGATATGTAAGAAGCTTGATTTGGAACCATTAATCAGTGGAGGGTCTCCATGAAATTGAATAAATCTCATAGGATTTTGGTTGAAGAAGTTATTACACTTTCTAATCAAGATATCCATGTTTAGCCTGCTTGGCCATATGGCAAGTTCTTCAAGCTTCTAATCAATTCAGGATGAATCAATATGTAAGAAGCTTGATTTGGAACCATTAATCAGTGTATAGTCTCCATGAAATTGAATAAATCTCATAGGAGTAAGGTTGAAGAAGTTATTCCACTTTCTAATCAAGATATCCATGTTTAGCATGTTTGGCCATATGGCAAGTTCTTCAAGCTTCTAATCAAACCAGTATGAATGGATATGTAAGAAGCTTGATTTGGAAACATTAATCAGTGGAGAGTCTCCATGAAATTGAATAAATCTCATAGGAGTTAGGTTGAAGAAGTTATTCCACTTTCTAATCAAGATATCCATGTTTTGCAGGTTTGGCCATATGGCAAGTTCTTCAAGCGTCTAATCAAACCAATATGAATGGATATGTAAGAAGCTTGATTTGGAACCATTAATCAGTGGAGAGTCTCCATGAAATTGAATAAATCTCATAGGAGTTAGGTTAAAGAAGTTATTCCACTTTCTAATCAAGGTATCCATGTTTAGCCTATTTGGCCATGTAGGCAAGTTCTTCAAGCTTCTAATCAAACCAGGATGAATGAATATGTAAGAAGATTTATTTGAAACCATTAATCAGTGTATAGTCTCCATGAAATTGAATAAATCTCATAGGAGTAAGGTTGAAGAAGTTATTCCACTTTCTATTCAAGATATCCATGTTTAGCATGTTTGGCCATATGGCAAGTTCTTCAAGCTTCTAATCAAACCAGTATGAATAGATATGTAAGAAGCTTGATTTGGAACCATTAATCACTGGAGAGTCTCCATGAAATTGAACAAATCTCATAGGTGTTAGGTTGAACAAGTTATTCCACTTTCTAATCAAGATATCAATGTTTAGCCTGTTTGGCCATATGGCAAGTTCTTCAAGGCTCTAATCAAACCAGGATGAATGGATATGTAATAAGCTTGATTTAGAATCATTAATCAGTGGAGAGTCTCCATGAAATGGAATAAATCTCATAGGAGTTATATTGAAGAAGTTATTCCAAGTTCGAATCAAGGTATCCATGTTTAGAATATTTAGCCATATGGCAAGTTCTTCAAGCTTCTAATGAAACCACGATGAATGGATATGTAAGAAGCCTTATTTGGAACCATTAATCAGTGGAGAGTTTGCATGAAATTAAATAAATCTCATAGGAGTTAGGTTGAAGAAGTTATTCCACTTTCTAATCAAGATATTTATGTTTAGCCTGTTTGGCCATATGGCATGTTCTTCAAGCTTCTAATCAAACCAGGTTGAATGGATATGTAATAAGCCTGATTTGGAACCATTAATAAGTGGATAGTCTCCATGAAATTTAATAAATCTTATAGGAGTTAGGTTGAAGAAGTTATTCCACTTTCGAATCAAGGTATCCATGTTTAGCCTATTTGGCCATATGGCAAGTTCTTCAAGCTTCTAATCAAACCACGATGAATGGATATGTAAGAAGTCTTGTTTGGAACCATTAGTCAGTGGAGAGTTTCCATGAAATTGAATAAATCTCATAGGAGTTAGGTTAAAGAAGTTATTCCACTTTCTAATCAAGGTATCCATGTTTAGCCTGTTTGGCCATATGGCAAGTTCTTCAAGCTTCTAATCAAACCAGGATGAATTGATATGTAAGAAGCTTGATTTGGAACCATTAATCAGTGGAGAGTCTCCATGAAATTGAATAAATCTCATAGGAGTTAGGTTGAAGAAGTTATTCCACTTTCTAATCAAGATATCCATGTTTACCATGTTTGGCCATATGGCAAGTTCTTCAAGCATCTAATCAAACCAGGTTGAATGGAGATGTAAGAAGCTTGATTTGGAACCACTAATCAGTGGAGAGTCTCCATGAAATTTAATAAATCTCATAGGATTTTGGTTGAAGAAGTTATTACACTTTCTAATCAAGATAACCATGTTTAGCCTGCTTGGCCATATGGCAAGTTCTTCAAGCTTCTAATCAATCCAGGATGAATCAATATGTAAGAAGCTTGATTTGGAACCATTAATCAGTGTATAGTCTCCATGAAATTGAATAAGTCTCATAGGAGTTAGGTTGAAGAAGTTATTCCACTTTCTAATAAAGATATTCATGTTTAGCATGTTTGGCCATATGGCAAGTTCTTCAAGCTTCTAATCAAACCAGAATGAATGGATATGTAAGAAGCTTGATTTGGAACCATTAATCAGTGGAGAGTCTCCATGAAATTGAATAAATCTCATAGATGTTAGGTTGAACAAGTTATTCCACTTTATAATCAAGATATCCATGTTTAGCCTGTTTGGCCATATGGCAAGTTCTTCAAGGTTCTAATCAAACCAGGCTGAATGGATATGTAATAAGCTTGATTTGGAACCATTATTCAGTGGAGAGTCTCCATGAAATGGAATAAATTTCATAGGAGTTAGGTTGAAGAAGTTATTCCACTTTCTAATCAAGATATCCATGTTTAGCATGTTTGGCCATATGACAAGTTCTTTAAGCTTCTAATTAAACCAGGATGAATGGATATGTAAGAAGCTTGATTTGGAACCATTAATCAGTGGAGAGTCTCCATGAAATTGAATAAATCTCATAGGATTTAGGTTGAAGAAGTTATTCCACTTTCTAATCAAGATATCCATGTTAGCATGTTTGGCCATATGGCAAGTTCTTCAAGCTTCTAATCAAACCAGTATTAATGGATATGTAAGAAGCTAGATTTGGAACCATTATTCAGTGTAGAGTCTCCATGAAATTGAATAAGTCTCATAGGAGTAAGGTTGAAGAAGTTTTTCCACTTTCTAATCAAGATATCCATGTTTAGCATGTTTGGCCATATGGCAAGTTCTTCAAGCTTCTAATCAAACCAGTATGAATGGATATGTAAGAAGCTTGATTTGGAACCATTAATCAGTGGAGAGTCTCCATGAAATTGAATAAATCTCATAGGAGTTAGGTTGAAGAAGTTATTCCACTATCGAATCAAGGTATCCATGTGTAGCCTATTTGGCCATATGGCAAGTTCTTCAAGCTTCTAATCAAACCACGATGAATGGATATGTAAGAAGCCTTGTTTGGAACCATTAATCAGTTGAGAGTTTCCATGAAATTGAATAAATCTCATAGGAGTTAGGTTAAAGAAGTTATTCCACTTTCTAATCAAGGTATCCATGTTTAGCCTGTTTGGCCATATGGCAAGTTCTTCAAGCTTCTAATCAAACCAGGATGAATGGATATGTAAGAAGCTTGATTTGGAACCATTAATCAGTGGAGAGTCTCCATGAAATTGAATAAATCTCATAGGATTTTGGTTGAAGAAGTTATTACACTTTCTAATCAAGATATCCATGTTTACCATGTTTGGCCATATGGCAAGTTCTTCAAGCTTGTAATCAAACCAGGATGAATGGATATGTAAGAAGCTTGATTTGGAACCATTAATCAGTGGAGAGTCTCCATGAAATTGAATAAATCTCATAGGAGTTAGGTTGAAGAAGTTATTCCACTTTCTAATCAAGGTATCCATGTATAGCCTATTTGGCCATATGGCAAGTTCTTCAAGCTTGTAATCAAACCAGGATGAATGGATATGTAAGAAGCTTGATTTGGAACCATTAATCAGTGGAGGGTCTCCATGAAATTGAATAAATCTCATAGGATTTTGGTTGAAGAAGTTTTTACACTTTCTAATCAAGATATCCATGTTTAGCCTGCTTGGCCATATGGCAAGTTCTTCAAGCTTCTAATCAATTCAGGATGAATCAATATGTAAGAAGCTTGATTTGGAACCATTAATAAGTGTATAGTCTCCATGAAATTGAATAAATCTCATAGGAGTAAGGTTGAAGAAGTTATTCCACTTTCTAATCAAGATATCCATGTTTAGCATGTTTGGCCATATGGCAAGTTCTTCAAGCTTCTAATCAAACCAGTATGAATGGATATGTAAGAAGCTTGATTTGGAAACATTAATCAGTGGAAATTCTCCATGAAATTGAATAAATCTCATAGGAGTTAGGTTGAAGAAGTTATTCCACTTTCTAATCAAGATATCCATGTTTAGCAGGTTTGGCCATATGGCAAGTTCTTCAAGCGTCTAATCAAACCAATATGAATGGATATGTAAGAAGCTTGATTTGGAACCATTAATCAGTGGAGAGTCTCCATGAAATTGAATAAATCTCATAGGAGTTAGGTTAAAGAAGTTATTCCACTTTCTAATAAAGGTATCCATGTTTAGCCTATTTGGCCATGTAGGCAAGTTCTTCAAGCTTCTAATCAAACCAGGATGAATGGATATGTAAGAAGATTTATTTGGAACCATTAATCAGTGTATAGTCTCCATGAAATTGAATAAATCTCATAGGAGTAAGGTTGAAGAAGTTATTCCACTTTCTATTCAAGATATCCATGTTTAGCATGTTTGGCCATATGGCAAGTTCTTCAAGCTTCTAATCAAACCAGTATGAATAGATATGTAAGAAGCTTGATTTGGAACCATTAATCAGTGGAGAGTCTCCATGAAATTGAACAAATCTCATAGGTGTTAGGTTGAACAAGTTATTCCACTTTCTAATCAAGATATCAATGTTTAGCCTGTTTGGCCATATGGCAAGTTCTTCAAGGCTCTAATCAAACCAGGATGAATGGATATGTAATAAGCTTGATTTAGAATCATTAATCAGTGGAGAGTCTCCATGAAATGGAATAAATCTCATAGGAGTTATATTGAAGAAGTTATTCCAAGTTCGAATCAAGGTATCCATGTTTAGAATATTTAGCCATATGGCAAGTTCTTCAAGCTTCTAATGAAACCACGATGAATGGATATGTAAGAAGCCTTATTTGGAACCATTAATCAGTGGAGAGTTTCCATGAAATTAAATAAATCTCATAGGAGTTAGGTTGAAGAAGTTATTCCACTTTCTAATCAAGATATTCATGTTTAGCCTGTTTGGCCATATGGCATGTTCTTCAAGCTTCTAATCAAACCAGGTTGAATGGATATGTAATAAGCCTGATTTGGAACCATTAATCAGTGGATAGTCTCCATGAAATTTAATAAATCTCATAGGAGTTAGGTTGAAGAAGAGATTCCACTTTCGAATCAAGGTATCCATGTTTAGCCTATTTGGCCATATGGCAAGTTCTTCAAGCTTCTAATCAAACCACGATGAATGGATATGTAAGAAGTCTTGTTTGGAACCATTAGTCAGTGGAGAGTTTCCATGAAATTGAATAAATCTCATAGGAGTTAGGTTAAAGAAGTTATTCCACTTTCTAATCAAGGTATCCATGTTTAGCCTGTTTGGCCATATGGCAAGTTCTTCAAGCTTCTAATCAAACCAGGATGAATGGATATGTAAGAAGCTTGATTTGGAACCATTAATCAGTGGAGAGTCTCCATGAAATTCAATAAATCTCATAGGAGTTAGGTTGAAGAAGTTATTCCACTTTCTAATCAAGATATCCATGTTTACCATGTTTGGCCATATGGCAAGTTCATCAAGCTTCTAATCAAACCAGGTTGAATGGAGATGTAAGAAGCTTGATTTGGAACCACTAATCAGTGGAGAGTCTCCATGAAATTGAATAAATCTCATAGGATTTTGGTTGAAGAAGTTATTACACTTTCTAATCAAGATATCCATGTTTAGCCTGCTTGGCCATATGGCAAGTTCTTCAAGCTTCTAATCAATCCAGGATGAATCAATATGTAAGAAGCTTGATTTGGAAACATTAATCAGTGGAGAGTCTCCATGAAATTGAATAAATCTCATAGGAGTTAGGTTGAAGAAGTTATTCCACTTTCTAATCAAGGAATCCATGTTTAGCCTATTTGGCCTTGTGGCAAGTTCTTCAAGGTTCTAATTAAACCAGGATGAATGGATATGTGAAAAGATTTATTTGGAACCATTAATCAGTGAAGAGTCTCCATGAAATTGAATAAATCTCATAGGAGTTAGGTTGAAGAAGTTATTCTACTTTCCAATCAAGATATCCATGTTTAGCCTGTTTGGTCATATGGCAAGTTCTTCAAGCTTCTAATCAAACCAGGATGAATCAATATGTAAGAAGCTTGATTTAGAACCATTAATCAGTGGATAGTCTCCATGAAATTGAATAAATCTGATAGGCGTTACGTTGAAGAAGTTATTCCATTTTCGAATCAAGGTATCCATGTTTAGCATATTTGGCCATATGGCAAGTTCTTCAAGCTTCTAATGAAACCACGATGAATGGATATGTAAGAAGCCTTATTTGGAACCATTAAGCAGTGGAGAGTTTCCATGAAATTAAATAAATCTCATAGGAGTTAGGTTGAAGAAATCATTCCACTTTCTAATCAAGATATTCATGTTTAGCCTGTTTGGCCATATGGCAAGTTCTTCAAACTTCTAATCAAACCAGGATGAATGGATATGTTAGAACCTGATTTGGAACCATTAATCAGTGGAGAGTCTCCATGAAATTGAATAAATCTCATAGGAGTTAGGTTGAAGAAGTTATTCCACTTTCTAATCAAGATATCCATGTTTAGTCTGTTTGGCCATATGGCAAGTTTTTCAAGCTTCTAATCAAACCAGGATAAATGGATATGTAAGAAGTTTGATTTGGAACCATTAATCAGTGGAGAGTCTCCATGAAATTGAATAAATCTCATAGGAGTTAGGTTGAAGAAGGTATTCCACTTTCTAATCAAGGTATCCATGTTTAGCATATTTGGCCATATGGCAAGTTCTTCAAGCTTTTAATCAAACCAGGATGAATGGATATGTAAGAAGCTTGATTTGGAACCATTAATCAGTGGAGAGTCTCCATGAAATTGAATAAATATCATAGGATTTTGGTTGAAGAAGTTATTCCACTTTCTAATCAAGATATCCATGTTTAGCCTGCTTGGCCATATGGCAAGTTCTTCAAGCTTCTAATCAATCCATGATGAATCCATATGTAAGAACCTTGATTTGGAACCATTAATCAGTGTAGAGTCTCCATGAAATTGAATAAATCTCATAGGATTTTGGTTGAAGAAATTATTCCACTTTCTAATCAAGATATCCATGTTTAGCCTGCTTGGCCATATGACAAGTTCTTCAAGCTTCTAATCAATCCATGATGAATCAATATGTAAGAAGCTTGATTTGGAACCATTAATCAGTGTATAGTCTCCATGAAATTGAATAAATCTCATAGGAGTAAGGTTGAACAAGTTATTCCACTTTCTAATCAAGATATCCATGTTTAGCCTGTTTGGCCATATGGCAAGTTCTTCAAGGTTCTAATCAAACCAGGCTGAATGGATATGTAAGAAGCTTGATTTGGAACCACTAATCAGTGGAGAGTCTCCATGAAATTGAATAAATCTCATAGGATTTTGGTTGAAGAAGTTATTACACTTTCTAATCAAGATATCCATGTTTAGCCTGCTTGGCCATATGGCAAGTTCTTCAAGCTTCTAATCAATCCAGGATGAATAAATATGTAAGAAGCTTGATTTGGAACCATTAATCAGTGTATAGTCTCCATGAAATTGAATAAGTCTCATAGGAGTTAGGTTGAAGAAGTTATTCCACTTTCTAATCAAGATATCCATGTTTAGCATGTTTGGCCATATGGCAAGTTTTTCAAGCTTCTAATCAAACCAGAATGAATGGATATGTAAGAAGCTTGATTTGGAACCATTAATCAGTGGAGAGTCTCCATGAAATTGAATAAATCTCTTAGATGTTAGGTTGAACAAGTTATTCCACTTTATAATCAAGATATCCATGTTTAGCCTGTTTGGCCATATGGCAAGTTCTTCAAGGTTCTAATCAAACCAGGCTGAATGGATATGTAATAAGCTTGATTTGGTAAAGAAGGTATTCCACTTTCTAATCAAGGTATCCATGTTTAGCCTATTTGGCCATATGGCAAGTTCTTCAAGCTTTTAATCAAACCAGGATGAATTGATATGTAAGAATCTTGATTTGGAACCATTAATCAGTGGAGAGTCTCTATGAAATTGAATAAATATCATAGGATTTTGGTTGAAGAAGTTATTCCACTTTCTAATCAAGATATCCATGTTTAGCCTGCTTGGCCATATGGAAAGTTCTTCAAGCTTCTAATCAATCCATGATGAATCCATATGTAAGAACCTTGATTTGGAACCATTAATCAGTGTAGAGTCTCCATGAAATTGAATAAATCTCATAGGATTTTGGTTGAAGAAATTATTCCACTTTCTAATCAAGATATCCATGTTTAGCCTGCTTGGCCATATGGCAAGTTCTTCAAGCTTCTAATCAATCCAGGATGAATCAATATGTAAGAAGCTTGATTTGGAACCATTAATCAGTGTATAGTCTCCATGAAATTGAATAAATCTCATAGGAGTAAGGTTGAACAAGTTATTCCACTTTCTAATCAAGATATCCATGTTTAGCCTGTTTAGCCATATGGCAAGTTCTTCAAGGTTCTAATAAAACCAGGCTGAATGGATATGTAATAAGCTGTATTTGGAACCATTAATCAGTGGAGAGTCTCCATGAAATTGAATAAATCTCATAGGAGTTAGGTTGAAGAAGTTATTCCACATTCAAATCAAGGTATCCATGTTTAGCCTATTTGGCCATGTGGCAAGTTCTTCAAGCTTCTAATCAAACCAGGATGAATGGATATGTAAGAAGATTTATTTGGAACCATTAATCAGTGTATAGTCTCCATGAGATTGAATAAATCTCATAGGAGTAAGGTTGAAGAAGTTATTCCACTTTCTAATCAAGATATCCATGTTTAGCATGTTTGGCCATATAGCAAGTTCTTCAAGCTTCTAATCAAACCAGTATGAGTGGATATGTAAGAAGCTTGATTTTTAACCATTAATCAGTGGAGAGTCTCCATGAAATTGAATAAATCTCATAGGTGTTAGGTTGAACAAGTTATTCCACTTTCTAATCAAGATATCAATGTTTAGCTTGTTTGGCCATATGGCAAGTTCTTCAAGGTTCTAATCAAACAGGAATGAATGGATATGTAATAAGCTTGATTTGGAATCATTAATCAGTGGAGAGTCTCCATGAAATGGAATAAATCTCATAGGAGTTATGTTGAAGAAGTTATTCCACTTTCGAATCAAGGTATCCATGTTTAGAATATTTGGCCATATGGCAAGTTC